>WBNM01003248.1:0-181615 GCA_013399055.1 Ramphastos sulfuratus
ATTGGCCCCATCCCCTTGACACTCACCCCCTTGGATATTTGTACACCTTGATCAGATCTCCTCTCAGTCTTCTCTTCTCCAGATTAAACAGACCCAGGGCTCTCAGTCTCTTTTCATAGGGGAGATGCTCAAGTCCCCCAGCCATCCCTGTAGCTCTCCATTGGACTCCTTCCAGCAGGTTCCTGTCGGTCCTGAACTGGAGAGCCCAAAATTGGACATAATAGTCCAGGTGTGGTCTCGATAGGGTAGAGTGGAGGGGGAGAAGAACCTTCCTAGACTTGCTGGACACACTTTTTCTTGATGCTCCCCAGGATGCCACTGGCTCTCTTGGCCAGAAAGACACACACACTTGCTGTCCATCAGGACTCTGAAGTCTTTCTCCACTAAGCTGGTAGCCCCCAACCTCTACTGGTGCCTATCGTTATTCCTCCCAAGATAGAGGACCCCACACTTGTCCTTATTGAACTTCATGTGACTACCATAAATTGTATAGCATATCTAAAAAGTTATTTCAATCCTGCTAAGTAATGAGTTCATGCTAGTCAGCACGAAATGCATTTAAAATAAAAGAATGTGAAAAAGGTAGATTGTCAAAGCCTTCTTCAGGAAGCATGTTCATTCACTGCTACAAAGGAAAATCTGTCTTTGCTGTGGAAGTTAGTAGCAATAAGCTATGACAAGATTAATGAAAATATTCAAGTCCCTATTCCCAAACATGCCTGGCAGAAACATGTTCTGTCGTTCCCAGTGATGCTGCACCTATCAACTCTCAGAGCAATTTGTCTTCACATATCTCATTTGCTATTCTCTTCAAGGACAGAGCTAGTCTCTTCTAAAGAAGTCCAAAATTAATTCCAGAAAACTTAGTTTATTTTTATTTCATATCCTGTGGTGGTATGACTGATGCTCTTCCTTTCAAAGATTTTCCATTAAACCAATTCACACTAATTAGTATTTGAATTAAAACAAATGTCAGAAATGGGCCTGAATATTAATCACCGACAGGTCTTACAAGTGCCATTAAAAAAAAAATAAAATAAATCAACAGAAAATTGCTACAGATTTTCTTTGGACTACTTTGTTACTGGTGCTTATTTTGTCCTTTTCTGATTTATCACTACAGTTCTCCGAAGAGGGAGAAGGTTTTGAAGGTTTGCTTTAGTGCCCAAACTTTATAGGGCTTTCATTCCAATAACAAAAAACTCTGGAAGAATCACCAAGGGCAAAGTGGATACCAAGTTCTCGAAGATATGAATAAGCAAAACAAGAGAAAGATACACCACCTGAAAAAGAAATGTGTATTTTTTTTGCCTGTTCTTGTTTGATTGGTTGGTTTCTAGGGTTCAAGAGATTTATTAACCCGTTTCTCTTTCTCTCCTTTCCTTCAATTTGTACTGGCTCTTGATTATGCTAACACCATAGTTGCACTATCCCAAAGTTTTCCGGCTGACACTGAAATATATTAACTCTCTTTTTGCCAGCATGACTCTCTGAATTCAAATACGTATCTTCTGCAGATAACAAAAGCAACATTGGATTGATCCTACAACAGAATCTATTGAATATTACAGGTTCCTCCTTACTTAGGTATTTGCTATACACATAACAGGATTGACTGTAGAGGACAGAAAACAGAGACTTCATTTATATAAAACTTGTGAATCTTTCCAGACCGGTACAAATTTAATCACATAAGATCTTGCAGAGTATTTGTCATGCTCAAATGTTATATACAGAAAAATATTTGGGACAGGAAGATATCATACAGCACAAACTTTACAAGGAGAGTATTCACTCCCCCAAATAAAATGCTTGATGTTTGCTTAGGAGACAGAACAAGTATTTCAGATGAAGCCTCTATTTGAAATATAAATTAATCAAGTAAATTTACAGAACCTTTCCAGGTTACTGCTGAAGAAAAAGCTTAGTCCTCAGCCATTTATAAAGCCACCATTTGTTCTAGTTTTCAAACATCTCAAAACTTAAATGCCGCTAAGACTGTAGACAAAAGTATTGAATTTTTTATACTAACACAAGACACTGCTTTTAAAAGCAGAAGAACAAATATCATCCTGGTTTCTCATTTTAAATAATGTCCACCTTTATGAAAAATATTCTGATCAATTCATGCTTTTTCTAGCTCTCCATCTCACAAATTCAAAAAAACCTTCAGGTTGGAAAAGACCCTCAGGATCACCAAGTCTCAAAACATACCACTGTGCTATTCTAAAGGAAGTTATGGTAGTTCCAAGTAGATTATTCACTCACTATGAAACAAAGATTTTTACATAGTAGGCAAAATCTTGTAACTTACATGGGAACCCAGAAAGAAATAGAATCTGTTGGCATTTCATTGCATCACAGTCTGAGAAACCAAGAACTCCTTCCCACTGAAGTGTTTTGCTCTTTGCAGTATCACAGTATTACCAAGGTTGGAAGAGACCTCAAAGATCATCAAGTCCAACCCATTACCACAGACCTCGAGGCTAGACCGTGGCACCAAGTGCCACGTCCAAACGTGCCGTGAACACCTCCAGGGACGGTGACTCCACCACCTCCCTGGGCAGCCCATTCCAGTAGCGAATGACTCTCTCAGTGAAGAACTTTCTCCTCATCTCGAGCCTAAACTTCCCCTGGCACAGCTTGTGTCCCATGTGTCCTCTTGTTCTGGTGTTGGTTGCCTGAGAGAAGAAAGCAACCTCCTCCTGGCCACAACCACCCTTCAGGTAGTTGTAGACAGCAATAAGGTCTCCCCTGAGCCTCCTCTTCACCAGGCTAAACAATCCCAGCTTCCTCAGCCTCTCCTCATAGGGCTTGTGCTCGAGGCCTCTCACCAGCCTCGTTGCCCTTCTCTGGACACGTTCAAGTACCTCAATGTCCTTCTTAAATTGAGGGGCCCAGAACGTTATAGCATTAGTCCACTAGCTGGGTGACTGCAAAAACGAGAAAAAAAAATAAAGTAGAAAGATTTTTTTCCAAATTATTTCTAATCCCCTGTTTAATTATTTCATATAGCAACAAGGATTGTGATTTGAGACACATCTCTTCCTTAAAATACTACTGAACTTGCATTTTTATGCCTTTTCTGCCAAAACTAGTTTGAAAACTTATGCTGACTTTAGTCATCCTAAGTTTGCATTACATAGTTTGAAGGTAATTAAACAATTTTATCAATTAGCCCATAAATAATGAAAATCTGCTACTTAGGCAACTGTTATAAGGTAAATTTGATTGAAACTTTCTTTTCTGAAGTAAACCAAAGTCAGTGCACCTGTTTTTTAATTCCTTGGTTCAGTAGAGTGTTTCTTTATAACCAGAGGGAAAAAATAATGTTATTGAGATACACGTGTCAAAAATATATCTGTAGGAAGGTTGTGTTTGCAAAATCAAATTATCCTGTGGCAGATAACTTGAGAATGAGTCAAAATGCTGTCCTTGAGACCACAAAGGTCAACTGCACACTGGGTTGCATTAATAAGTCTACTGAGCAAAGCAGTAGGCTGAGTGGAAAAGTTATTTTCTCCCATTCTGTACTCAAAGTCTCATCTGTAGAACTAAGCCTAGCCTAGGGTTCTCTGGAACAAAACAGATATCAAAATGCTGCAGAAAATCTACTGAAAGGCTATCAGATAGGAATGTGAGAGAGATGGTGGCAGTTAAACACTGGATTTCTTGGCAAGGCTGTGAAATCTTCATGTTCAGAGACATTTAAAGGCTAAGAGATGAGAGACTGATAAAGCTGACAATTCTGAAGTTGGCCCTATGCTGAGCGGGGTTAGAATAAATGATCTCCAGAGTCAACCTAATGTTTTTCATGATTCTATGAATAAAACATTTTGCAATGATTCATCTTATAGAACAATTATTTAAAAACTTACCTAAATCACACTACCTGAATTCAGGTAGAACTAGAATGTCTACAATTTAAAAGCTAGTCCCTTACCAGATGCAAAACTACATCCCTTGACTGAAGCGAGGGGTTTAGGATTACGCACCTTTGTACACAGACCTGTTACTATCAACAAGTTTCTTAATCTAGTTTACCTAAGTGTAGAATCTCAAAACAAGCAATGTCCACTTGAATGACAGAATAATCACTATTGGATGAAAGGATTCCAGCTAATCCTAATTCAACAACTCTCATTTCAGTTTAGAGCATCATTCTTTAAAATAATATTCTAGGGCAAACTCCTAAATGCCAGCTATCAGTCAGTCACACAGTGTCACCCTGAAGCTGCAGTTTGTAGGATCTTTCTATAGCTTTTCAGTCACTAACAGTAAGCTTGTAAAAGCAGTACCCACCACTACAGAAACCTAACAGGAATTATTTTGTTTGCTATGAATTGAATCTACTTCAAAAACCAGTTATATCTCTTAATCAAAATCTAATCTGATCCACTCGAAAATATTCCCCTGGGGTTGAAGCATCATAACATAATTGATCACCTTGTCTTAGTGAGAAAAATTTAGTGTGTGCACCCTTTTCTGAGAGACTACTCTAAGAATATCCATTCTGCACAACAGATAAAAGAAAATTTTCACTTCTTTCATTGATCACCTTGGGGAAAATTTCTGAATACTTTGAAAAGCAGTCAAGTCCTTGAGATGTTCTTGGAAGCAGGTGTCTAAAAGCTCTTACAGAAATTGGGCTAAAAACTATTGTGACAACTGACATCTTTATCACACATTGCTACTTTCAAATTTAACATCTGAGCCTTAGGGGCAGGTGGTATCATATGAAACACTCCATGAAATTTATGTAGGCTAAAGAAATGCACCTTCTAAATGAAGGTAGGAATCTATTATCAGTCTATTAATGTCTTACGAGTTTAACTGAAGGATTATTATTAGCCTAGTCATGCAACTTTGTTCCTGGTAAAGGCAGTTAAAACTGACATATGTGAACTTTCTAATATACACACCTTTCTCTGGTACTCTTCTGTTCACAGCAGGTTTCTGTGCTCCCCTATGTTCACAGCTTATGGTGTGGTTAACATGCCTTAGCAACTTGTTTGAGAATGTATGAATATATCACAAGTTTCACCTCTAAGCCAGAAAAGTTCTACTCATCTTTGGCAGTAGCAAAGCTGTAAACTGGACAAATATTTGCTGGTGTTTAGTGATACCAGATAAAATTGGCATTTGGCAAGTTGAAGTTTGCTTGCTATTTAACTTCTGAGAAAAGGGTAACAACAAATAATGTCAAGAAAACATCAAAAATAGGAACAGATTAACTTCAAATTTTGCCACAAAAAAAAAAAAATTCAGAAGGCCGTTTTGGAAAACAAGCACTGTGCTGCACTGTTGAGGATTACAGTGACAATAAATTCATGACAGTTCAGCAAGTGCATTACATGCAGAGGCAGAAAGAAGGAGCTGCAGGACTGGGATGAGGGATCATAGTGGATTAAAAGACTGGCATGAAAAAAGTTATCTAAAGGAGAGCAAATGGTAAAATGACAGCCCAGGATGATGAATTTACTTTTGTTTTTTGATAAAACCCAATTGTCCAACAGAAGTGGTCACAGGTAAAATGAAACAACTCACAGAAGTATTTAGCAGTATATGTGAAAAAAAGAATTGCATTTTGAAATGCTGTGTACAAAAAGGGCAAGATCTGAATGCAGCTCTGCATCAAACAATACACCTCTGAAATGTAGGTAAGTGAATACAGGCAGGAAGGGCAAGTAACAAAATGAGACATGACGAACAAAAAGCAAATAAACAAGTAACCTTGTGGAGGATGGGAGGTGGAAGGACTTCAAGTTTTATTTTATACAAATTCTCCTGCTCCAGAAAAAAAATGCATGAGTTGAACATAAAGGGATCTGCTGGAGTTTGAAAAGAGAAAATAACAAAATAACACAAGAGAATAAAATGCATTAGTTTTTTTATAAAAGTAGATCCTATAAGATTGATCAACATAGGATCAGAGGACAAGTATAAAAATAGTAACATGAAAGAAAGAACATAACCTAAGATGACATCATTCTATTCACTAATGTGATATACTTTGTTGAAGAATGCAGAGACTGCAAGAGAAGTGAAGATTGCTGAGAAATTACACAAAATTCATTCACAGTAGATAAGCAGCCAACAATAAGGGGATAAGGCAGAAAATATATAGCAAACAATAATGCAAATGGAAATGAACCACTTTGTCAGTGGGTAGTTGCCAGTGAAAACTGAATTAAGAGGTGACCTGATACAGGAATTACTCAAGAAATATTCAACAATTCAATCACAGGAAGAGAGGCAAATGCAGTGTTCAAGCTTATTCAAAGGAACGTGCAAATATGAACAATGAGATTCACTTTAAGCTGCAAGGCATCAGCGTAGAGCAGCTGTAAGGCTGTAACAATTGAGATGCAGACATTATCTCTGTTTTTGGAAATGTAGCTCCTGACATAAATTCCCTATGAGAAGTTTAAGATGACTAAGTAAGCTCTGCTATTATCAATTGTTATGCTAATTTGTCTAGAAAATGCACAATAACAATTCTAGGCTAAATATTAAGTTTGCTACAAGATTATTTTTATCTGACACCACTTTATGCAAGGCCAAGAAGTCAGACAAAGCTAAATGCAGGAAAACATTATTTCCATATGTTATCTAACAGCTCTATTAGGTGTTGTCTCAACAGTGAGAAGAATTTGTCCCAGGCAAAATTCTTACAGATGAACGAGAAGAGTTGTCGGCATCTTATCTTTTTCATATCACACACCCAACAGTTTCTTTATAGCTTTTCCAATATGAGCCATTCCCTTTCAAACACAGTTTTAGACACAAACTAAGTTTGGGCAGGATGCCAGATTATAAAGGCTGTATTACCAGACCAATTATTTTCTTGTACCAATTTTTCTTTTTTTTTTTTGTTGTTGTTGTCTTTTAAAGCAGGGTTATTTATTCTATACAGTGCCAAACCCTCTCACTGGAGCTATAGTTTAGTCACTGATCAAAAATCATTAATCTTTGGTAGAAGGGCACCTGTATAGAAGGCCATCAGGGTCCATATCCAACACCTAAGTCATTGGTGACTGAAAAACAGAGGGAACAGGACAGTTCAATTGGAGGAGACTTACAACTATAGTCTAGTCCAACTGCCTGAACACTTTAGTGATTCCTTTTTAATGAGTGATTTTTTTTTAAATTTTTTTTTTATTTTTATTGGGGTGAATTCATCTAAATGAGTCAGATAAGAAGTCTTGAACTAGAGGTGAAGATTGACACTGGAGCTATACATAATCAAGAAAGTTCTTCACCAAGAGAGTCATTCGCTACTGGAATGGGCTGCCCAGGGAGGTGGTGGAGTCACCACCCCTGGAGGTGTTCAAGGCACATTTGGATGTAGCACTTGGTGCCATAGTCTAGTCTTGAGGTCTGTGGTAATGGGTTGGACTTGATGATCTTTGACATCTCTTCCAACCTTGCTGATACTGTGATAATCAGTAAAAATCTAAAGCCTTTCCAACTGAGCCAAAGTGAAGGATTGGAGAAAATTGATATCTGATCATAAACCAGTCAATGTTCTAACTTTCGGTTCCTGTAAATTCTGTTTTGAGGCCCACTAGTGTATTGCTACTTTTTTTTTAATCATTAGTGTGCCTGTAAGAAAGAAATGTTAATATCAAAGGTGATACATTCATGGCTCTTACCAAGGACCCCCTCTGATGTAAATTAATTGTGGTGAGAACAGACTATTAGATTGATCGTGTTTTGCAGTTCTGCTGGTACACTTTTCCTGTTCCCTGTTCTCTGATACAGTTGTTGTCCTGTTACACACAAATTTCTCCTATGTAAGCACTAACTATCTCACACTAGTTCCTGAAAATTCTGGGTACAGGAAGCTACACGATGAAAGCTGCTACCCAAAGAAGATATGCTAGTTAGTCTTCTTCTATATGCTCTGTGGACTTGTAATTCTGTATGCTCATTTCTACACTTGCAGAACATTTTTAATTTATCAACAGAGGAGAAAGACTTATAACAAAATTAAATATGTTCATAATCCACCTACAGTGGGTGCATGGTCAATAAGCTGCATGTGCTTGTGATCTGCTTCTATTTTGCTGTTCTTTTGCAAGCACCACATGTTAAAAATGCAAGTATGTTGATTAGTTTGTTAGGTAAACCACAGGAACTGTTATTGAAGCTGTCTTGGAAGGCTGAAGCAATCTAGTCTGGATATGACCCTGATGTTCTTTCTGGACTTTAGTCTAAACACCTGAATAGTAAATAAAGGCTTAGATATTTTAAGAAGATTTAGATGCATGACTCACTAATATTCATAGAAGTCAGTCAACTAAATCCACAAATGGCAGCTGAAAAATATTAGTATTAAGCAAAGCTGAATGTTATATATACAGAAGACTACAAAACTAATCACATTTCTGTTTCTCCTCACTTCTCATAAGGCTACACCAGTGCTTCAGCCTCACAGCTGCAATTCACATCTCAGGACCATTAACTAGTAGGGTCTCTTCTTTCAAATGCTTTCTTCTAATGTTCTCCAACAATTATAGTATGCAAATTATTTTCTTAACTACATTTGCTTTATACAGCTATAAGAGAAGTTTGCCATGTTTGACTTCATTAAGTGACACAGGATGGCTCCAGGCATTTACCAAAGTCAGTTAATGAAATAACTGCCATATGCTAATAACAGCAAAGCAGATTCAACTTAACTCCACAGCAGAGTAGAATTAAATAGTTCAAGGCAACATATATCAAAGGATAAAGTGTTTTTTTCTGCATGCCAGAGATTCCCCTCACCTTCTTGCACCCCAAAATTAAATATACAGACTCTCAATAGCCTTTAGACTTCCATGCTACTTTGCTAGTTTACTTTCCTAAATATCTCCTGTCAACATACTCAGGAACCTGTGATTTGAGAAAGGTCCATCACATTGAATAGGTTTTTGTTTAATTTCCTCTTTTTGCTTATGAACTTTATCAGGCAAGCTGATTATTTCCATGGCATTCAGTGCAGTACAAAGGATGCCAGCTTTTCATCTCTAATATCTCTTGCTGTGCCAATGACACCTGCATTTATTTTACATCTCCTTTCACAGGGTTTCAAAGGATAATATTCAATGCAATTCATGCCTCAGTTCTCAAGACAGAGTAAGAATATAACAAACATAACTTGAACAGACTCAAGTGAAAACAAAGGACATAACAGATGTACCTCCTACATTTCATCATTCCTTATGCAATGCAGGTTTCTAAGTAGAAATCTCCTTGTTCAAAAAAGAAACCTCTCTCTTTGTAATCATAGAGATAGTACAGAAAAAGGATGTCTCTAACCCTTTTAAGGCACCTGAAACCATCCTTTGCTTGTTTTGATACTCAGTATTACAAAGTCATCAGACCTGTGGAACAGATAACTGCAAAATTTTCCACAGAATCTTACCATATCTAACCAATGACCAGAAAATCATCACTATATAGTCACATTGTGTGTGCCTTTGAACACCTTAATTCTGCTTCAGACTATCCAACAATGGAATTATTTTTGCTGTGACTTTATTTTTTCACCTTCTGCAGCATTGCACCCTTGTGCTTTTACATCCCCCTAAGGGCACCATTGTACAATCCAATGAGGACTTGTGAAAAACTCTTACTAGAAGTATTGATTGTACACCTACGAGAACAATTTACGTAGAACAGGCCATGGAGGCTGAATATTTTGGAAAACAAAACAATAACCAACTGAAAACCACAAACTAACAAACACAAAAACAACACAAAAAAATCCCAACAACTGGGCAAGAATTAGCAGCAAATTCTGATCTTCTGTGTAGAATTAATGCCAGTATAGAGAGCAATGATTTCACTGACTTTTTTTTTTCCTTAAACCAAACAACAAATTGAATCTCATCTTCCATAACATATGGATTATTCCAACTTGTGTAAAAGAAAAGCCTGAAGATATTAAAGTACTCCTAAAGACATTTTTTACATATAAAGCAAACAATGAAGCCAGACTTTATACGTTATCTTAGAATGTGTCCAGAGAAGGGTGTCAAGGCTGATGAGGGGTTTGGAGCACAGCCCTGTGAGGGGTGGCTGAGGGACCTGGAGTTGTTTAGCTTGGAGAAGAGGAGGCTCAGGGGAGGACCTTATCACTGTGTACAGTTACCTGAAAGGAGGTTGTGGCCAAGTGGGAGTTGGTCTCTCCTCCCAGGCAACCAGTGACAGAATGAAAGAACACAGTCTCAGGCTGTGCCAGCGGAGGCTTAGGCTGGATGTTAGGAAAACGTTCTTCACAAAAGAGTGATTGGCATTGAAATGGGATGCCCAGGGAGGTGGAGCCATCGCCATCCCTCAAAGTGTTTAAAAAGGAAATGCATGTGGCACTTGATGCCTTGATTTAGTTGATTAGATAATGTTGGGTGATAGGTTGGACTTGATGATCTCAAAGGCCTTTTCCAACCTGATTGATTCTGTGCTTCTATAATATCAAGTTGGGTTTTTTTCCCTTTGTCATCAAGCCACTCATTTTTGAGACCAGCCAAATATGTTAAATGTAAATAATGTATTTAGCAAGTCCAAGCTCTCTTCTTCATTAAGCACCCTACCCTAGAAGGAATTTTAAACATCCATAAACTTGTAAACTTCAAATTACCCTTGTTCTTTCATATGCAGTTTGTGCTGGTGAATTTCTTCTTCTGCCAAATAATAACTCAAGATTAAAATGGCAAACATATTAGAAGTGCAAAACAACAGTCACATAGCAGGAAAGGCCTCAACATCCTCACCTGTGTCCAGAAGACAGCATGAGATTTGAGATTCTGATCAGGGATTTTGAACAAAAAGCTGAAAAACAGATGGTGAAGCAACTCAAGAGCTGCCTCACTGCTCTCTTCACTGCTATAGAAACAAGTTTGTGCACAGTAAGACAACAAACTTGTTAAGGAAAAAACCCCAAACAAACCACCACCCAAAAAAACCCAAACACACACACAAAATCAAAAAAAACTGCAGCAAACAAAAAAAACCAAGTAAAGGCAGAAGTCATAAATTCCACTGCAGTGAATTACAGTCCTGCAATGTCTGTCCGCTTCTGAATCACAGATCTTACGGCACAGCCAATATAATTTTCTCTTCTGACCAATAACAAAGCTACTACAAATGTGTCCATGCAAAACCAGAAGAATAATTTGGAAAACATCACTCTTACAGACAGACAAGTGCCCACGACACAGTTTTGGGGATTTTGTAGTTTCAAGCCTTGTGTATGAATATTTTGGTTAATAAACAAAATCTTTTCAATGTTTACGTAACACTTTCCATCGCAGCTGACCAACATATGGTTTTCCAGAAAAATCATTTGCTATTAGAACTGTCACATGCACCAACATGCAAATAGTTTTACCACTAAGTCCATCTGCCAAAAAAAGGTAAAAGAATGATAAAATGACTGATACTGATTCCAAACCCACCACACTACATCAAAATGCTTGCCTTCACAGCCACACTAGCTGATATTTACATCAGCTCTACTTTCAGCGTTCTGTGCAGAGCTAGGTTTTCCACATATGAAATACTACTTCTCATCTTTCAATATGTACTTTAACAGCAAGAATAAATGTTGTGACAATTTGATAGTATCTAACTCTCTAGAAAGCTTTCATATTTATCTCCAACAGCTCCACGCACCCAAATTTGATTAAACTTGCACGTAACAAAAAGGCTGAGCAATGATCATAAGTTTTACTTACAGATCAGCACCTATAAATTTACCTTTTTCCACAGTCAAGAAAATTATCCTACTCATTGAGGCAGAATACATTGCTGTAACAGATCAAGAGTGCAGCACTCAATGTAATCCAGTCTAATTGCAGGCTGCCTTCACAATGGGCTGCTGCAATCCCTGTCCAGATGTCAGACAAGTCAGTGGACTGGTTTAGTGATTGTATGCCCATGTGAGCTCACAATCAGACAGGCAGGACCTGGAAGAGGGATATGTGGACTGGCACTTAGGTTCCTCAGTGGCATGGCTCATCTGACAGGAAGCAGAACAGATCTTTGCTTTTTTGTAATTAAAGATAATGTAGAGATTTTTTGTGGTTCATGTATTTAATGCTTAAGGTACACAAAGCCAGCTCATATCTCAATATTTTGACATGCAGGGACACATTCATAACATTGTCTTTGGAAACAGACAGTGAGGTTATATAGTGCATGAATTTGATTGAGAAATACTGAGTGGTGGTGCAAAGGGAAGAGACAAAAAATGACAAAGTGTTTATTCTGACTCTTCGGATCTGAAAAATAATCTCCCTTTCATTTCTGAATACCATTTTGCATGAACAAAAGGGATTTACTTATACTTCACAGTACTTTCAGCTTTTCCTACAGTCATGTAAAGTCATCTTTCTAAATCACTTTCAGAAGATAATATTGTGGAATCAATTATATCTACACTGCATAAACTAGTCCTTCCCTGTGTCACTGAAATATGTGCCAGTCTGCCTGTTAAGTCCCCCAGCTAGGCAGCTGGAAAGGAATGCCAGATTCTTAGACAAAAAGAGTAGCTAAGAAAGAAACCTGAAACACACATATCTTATACATGTATTTCCTCATATGCCTGTTAAGGAACAGTCATGTCATAAAGGGAAGGAAATTAGGCACTGAGAGAGCCTGGTAAGGCCACAGAAATATATCTGGGGTAAGCACATTCATATAATAGTAGCTTGAAACTTTAAGAGAAAAGAGAATCCATACAATCTCCTTTGGGCAGCAGAGGGATGTGTAGTACTGTTTGCAGAAGCACTGCTGCTGAAGAGCAGAAATCACTTAAGAAAAGGAGTGACGGCTGAAACAGTAGTTGATAACACAGTCAGCTTCGCCTTACAGACTCATGGAATGGTTTGTGTTGGAAGGGACCTTGAAGATCATCTAGTTCCAACCCCCCTGCCATAGGCAGGGATATTTTCTTCTAGACCAGGTTGCTCAAGGACTCATCCGATATGGCCTTAAACACTTGTGGGAGGGGGTATCCATGACCTCCCTGAGCAACCTTTTCCCATGTCTTACTACTCTTACTGTAAAGAATCTCTTCATAAAACCTAGTCTAAAGCTAACCTTCTAAAGCTTCAATTCATTCCCTCTTGTCCTATCACTACAAGCCACTGTAAAGAGTCTCTTCCCAGCTTTCTTGTAGGCCCCCTTCAGGCACTGGAAGGCTATTCTCCCCTGGAGTCTTTTCTCTAGGCTGAACAGCCCCAACTCTCACAGCCTATCTCCATGGGGCAGGTGCTCTGCCCCAGCAGAAGTAGCAACAGAGCCTCAAAGCTTGAAGGTGCCAATCTTTAAATTACATGTTAGTACAGAAGGTAGCAAACAGTCAGCCGACTGGCAATCTCTCAATATGTTGCCAGAGAGGCAGACTTGACATTATTGTTGCATATACAGAATCACAGAATGGCAGGGGGCTAGAAGGGACCTTGAAAGATCATCCAGTCCAACTTCCCTTCCAGAGCAGGATCACCTATACCTGATCACACAGGAATGTATCCAGGTGGGTTTTGAATATGTCCAGAGAGGGAGACTCCACAACCCCCCCCGGGCAGCCTGTTCTAGTGCTCTGTCACCCTCACAGTGAAAAAAATTCCTCCTCATGTTTACATGAAACTTCCTACACTTCAACTCCTACCTATTGCCTCTTGTCCGTCATTTGGCACAGGCTGGCTGCATCCTCTTGGCACTCCCCCTTTACATATTTATAAACATGAATGAGGTCAAGGAAAGCATAATTTGTTTTCCTATGATATCCTATTTATTTTCTCTTTTTCCTTTAAATAAGTCATTGTCAGCAACTGTCATTCACTGAGCACTTGCACAGTCAAAGCTGTTTTTTACAGCTTGCAGAGTAGGGAACAAAGTCCAGTGTTTATTAGTGACCTCTAGAAATTGAACCCACTCTTGCAGAAGGGCTCCCTCGTAAATCTGTACTTGATGCAGAAAGAAAGTGCAGAAAAATCTTTCTAAAGCAGTTTAATTATTCTAACAAAACCAATTTGCATGAATAACACTATTTCACCTCAATTTAATTAAATATTTGGTATAACAAATCCCCAAGAAAAAGGTTTGCTGTACAAACATTTATTATGCTGCACTTTATACACATACATTCTCTCTATGACAAAGTGGGTTTGTTTGCCTCAGAATATCAAAAGTGAACATATTATAACATTTTATTAGCAGTCTGATATTTACTGAAATATAAATGGGAACAACACATAATGGAACAAGGTCTCTAGCAGTTCTCCGGATCAAAGTACCAAGTCATTGCTCACTCAGACTCAGAGGCTCCACATAGCTTATACTGATTTAACTAACCCTTGGCTTCTGAGAGAAATGTTCAACATGGATTACAAAACTGGCTGAAGAAGGCAAATGAGTAGTGAACCAGGTTCCAGACTGCACAGCAGCCCATGTTCAGGAAATATTTCAGACAAGCTGAACCATACCTCTAGTTCAAACATAAAAATAGTTCATGGTAAAATCCACTATTTTCTGTTCTTTTCCTGCAAAGAACAGAAAAGATGACTGGTTTGAATTTAGAAGATATGGGGATCCCAGACTAGTCTACAAGAAATGCCATGGATCTGATTGACACTGAATAGCTCACTGCCCTGGTGAGGCTGCATCTGGAGTACTGTGTCCAGTTCTGGGTCCCCAAGTTCAATGAGGACATAGAACTGCTTGAAGGAATCCAGCGCAGAGCCACCCTAATGCCGAAGGCAGCGGAACATCTTCCTTATGAGCAGAGACTGAGGGAGCTGGGGCTCTTTAGCTTGAAGGGAAGGAGACTGAGAGGTGACCTTATGAATATTTATAAATATGTAAAGGATGAGTGCCAAGAGGATGAAGCCAGGCTCTGGCTCAGTGATGCCCTATGACAGGACAAGGGGCAATGAGTGGGAGTTGAAGCATAGGAAGCTTCATGTAAACTTGAGGAGGAATTGTTTTCACTGTGAGGTTGACAGAATGCTGGAATAGGCTGCCCAAGGCGGTTGTGGAGTCTCCTCCTTCGGAGATATTCAAGACCCACCTGGATGCGTGCCTACGTGATCTGGTATAGGTGATCTTGCTCTGGCAGGAGGGTTGGACTAGATGATCTTTCAAGGTCCCTTCCAGCCCCCTGCCATTCTTTGATTCTGCAAACATAGACTTTGCTGTAGCCTAGGACCAACATAGTAAGTCTAGTTTAACAAAAGTGTTAGACCATGAAGAGGGGTAAACCCCAAATATCTCTCCAAAACATCACTCCAGTGCTAAAAAGCTTGTTTGCTCTGCAAATTGGAAGGAAATCACTGCAAATTTTTTTCACTGTGTATCATTTCAAAATAAAGTAAAAATTCCATCTTCTAAAGAAACAGGTACAACTGACGTCTTATTCTGCTTTGCTGCATACCATTAAATCTGACCAGAGGCAGAGATTAGCATTCTGATAACACATCCTCCCGTATCGTCCCACTGAAATTCCCACCAAGACCTCTCCAAGATCCTTATGCTTGATCCTAAAGGCTAGCACACCTTTTTCCTGCTGAAGGCATAATTTTACAGATAAACAAGTGAGTATCATGCAGAAGTGAGCCCTAGATGCTTTCCACTGTCTTTGAAATCTCTCTTGCTTATACCTCTGGTCAAAAAATACAAGTATGGTCTTGAAAGTGTAGTGGTCTTAGAAAACGTAGTTTAAAAAAAAATACTAATCCACTTTCAAAAAAATACTTCAGCAGTTACTTGGGGTATCAAAACTGGGGGGAGGTTTGCACAAAATTACCCATTTATTAAGACCCAAAACTGTGCTTTCATGAGCACCTGCAAGCTTATCCAATTAGGAAAGATTGATGAGGCTGCTCTTCAGGTGGCATCACAGCAGGGCATGAATTCATACTAACCCTAGATCTGTCCATGAATGATTAATCATGAATGGTTATATTTACTGTGTTATTCAATTATGGATGTATATTCAGAAGAGATAAATTCATAATTCAAAGCCTTTTAAAAAACAAAGCTAAACAGTAATAGTTTTTTACAATTTTCATTACATCAATTCTGCCTTACCTTAAACACAACTCTCTGTTACTGCTTCTACTTCCCCGACCCATTTTGTTTTCTTTAAAGTGTTCTCTCTTAGCTATATACTTTCCTTTAATAAAAACAAAAAAGGATTCTTTGTACAGTCTAATAAAACTTGAATTACTGCAAGGTTCAATAATCACTTTGCTCAACAAAAATACAGGGAATAGAGTCTTGTGCCACTTACTGGTATAAGAAGTTAAATTTTAGCAGAATTTCAGTATTCGTTTAGAGACTGTTTGATGATGAAGATAGGACTTTGTCAGATCACAAATTCAATTAACTAGTAATGATTAATTCTCAGGGTAAGACAGTCACAAGATTAGTTCGTAATACTCCAATATACATTAGAAATTATTACTGCAACATTTTATTATAACTCTAAGACATACCACATTGTTCTTAATATTGCTGTTCTGATCATTTTAATTAAAGATTATGCACCACCTGCTGATAACTATAGAAAACGCCTATTCATTCTTCAAAACAAGTCATCTAAGTAAAGACCAATATGACTCCAGGCTTTAACACTATTACTTAAACCATGAAGGGGCATTCATTGATGCTTTTATTGTACGGACTTTTTAATTGGAACCATTTATTTAAAGCTAACCAACTTAAGTATCAGTTATGACATTAAAGACATCACTTATTCACAAAGTATTACTAACACATACAGTTCCATGACTGCATGAAGCTAAGGGTGAAAGATTTTTATCCATATAGTCAACTCTTCTATTCTCAAGTATAAATTATTCATTTTCATTACATGATCTGAGTCACCTGAATGGAGAATTGTATATATACACTGTTGTCTGGTAAGCAGGTATCACACAGTATCACAGTACTGGTTGGAAGAGGTTGGAAAAGACCTCGGCACTAAGAATCCAAGATTTTTCTTTCACAATGTAAATTCTCTCATTTTGGTGGGAAAAACATTTTTGTAAGAACCTTTGCAAGATGTTAGAGGCTGTGAGATCCTGCTACATCATAGCCCTCTATTTAGGATCTTATTGCTGCCAAAAGAGGAGCAAAATAAAGATAACCAAATAAAAATTAAGATACATCATTTATTGCTTTCTACTTGTCTATAGTACCCATCTAGATGGGAAAACTCTTATAGGCAGAGGCTTTCCTGCTATAGCTTTCCTGAGTGTGAGCCAAGTCAGCAAGACCTGTTAAACCAACACAATGCTGCTTCATTTTAATTTCAACATTGCTCCTTGCACCCTTTGCTCATAGGTCCTTGCAATATACCTGGATCTTTGTTTTATTGTCTCAGAATAACTCATATTGGGTAATCATCTCCTCACAAAGGCTACAAAAGCAAGACCATCATGCATGTCAATCAATTTTAGAAACCAAGATTTTGTGCGTGTCAGTGCTAAGTGGAGAAGTTTTACACTTCATGCTAAACTCACTCAATTGTTATATGGAGTCATATATACAGCAAAAGAAGTAAATGAACATTTTTCTTCCCTCTTTATTTGCTTGAGATATAACCACTGTCTTTTCATAGGTAAAATATCGAGAGAAATACACTGTTGCCATAACAACCATATTAAATAATATTGAGATAAAAAAGTCCTTCACAAATGTTTTCGAGCGATAAGCTAATTTAAAAATGTTCACAAAGGCCCCTTGAAAAATAAAATAAGATATACTGGAATATGAGCCTAAAACTACAGAAGTGTTACTATAGTAACCTAAGCTGTAAAGTCCTATTCACGTAGTATGTTCCTGAACAGATAAATCATCCTCGTTAACAGTAAGGTACATCTCTGCAATAAGTTGGTAGAGTAAATGATGTTACAGGCTCTATAGACATACTTATTGCATTACATCTGTTTGCATCTGGAATAATGTTTTTAAATAAACAAAAAATAGCAAGGTCCCAAATGCATCCAAAGAACAGCAGCCGTGGTTAACAGCACAAAGATTTGTATTCCCTCCCAGTATTTTTAATGGGTTGAAGTGAATATAGATGAGACATCTTACATTTTAAGAGATTTCTTTTATTCCAAAATTATTTAATGCAATCCTTGATTTCTTAGTTTTGATTATTAATTTCAATGATTTATCAAGTCCAAAAGTTGTATGTTCCTTTTTACTCTTTCATCAAATTTTATTTCAGGAGGTTTTTTGTGTGAAATCACAACAGCAGAAGCAACTGGTTTGATTGTTTTCATTTGTCTGTAGACAAGTATAATTAATATTTAGACAAATATCACTTAGATTTAAAGTTCCTCTTAAAGAAAAATCATAGGAACCTCTTAAAATAGGTGATGCAATATGATACAGACTGCTGTATTATTTTCATGAACTAAATATTAAACCAGTCTATCCTCTAGATATTCTTGATAGGCTTGCATTCATTTTAGACAGATACATAAGCAGCTTTCAAAAATGCTGCTCAGGAGTTCATCCTCAAACACTGGCAACAATTCCTGGGTGCATAATATTTTGTAATGTTGCACTTTTTGATTTTTATGTATATATTTAAACCATCCTCAATCTAATTAATGCTATCAATTATAGACCATTTAGACAGACCAGAAAAGCACTCTTACTCTAAATCTGACTTGATTTTGCATGCTGAGATAGTAAAATAAATTAAATAACACTCATTATTTGAAGAGAATACATTAAAAATTGTTCTAAACTCCCTTGGTTTCAAACAGATTGTAAATGAATCATTAGGAACAGCAGATACATGCAAAATAAATAAGAACTCTGACAATAAATTGAACCTGCCTAGAGATGATGAAGGCAACACTGTAGCATTTTATGACATACCATCCAACTCCTGCATCACTCCCTGCACATCTCTCTGGGACCATATATCATGGCTTAACCTGTTTATTACACGCTTACTAAAGCACAGTTTGAGTGCATGCCCTCAGGCATGCATTCCCCATAACACTGTTAATTTTAGACTACCCCACAGCAGTGGTGCAATTCCAGAGCAACACCGAAGTGCTAATTCAGGTAGACAGTGGTAAAAGTGCAATCCAGCAGTACCAAAAAGATAGAAATTAATATATCCAAATAATACACAGGAATCTATTGCACAGCTGAGAATTAAGTCTCAGTATCTATTATGGGGTTGATATTCTCTGATATCTCAAATTATCATGCTGATGTGTCTTTAAAAAACCTTGTTATTGCCAAAAATATCAATTATAATAAGAAACCACATCTAGGTATCATGAGTTTGACAAGCCAACTTTCTGATCTAACTAAATAGTACTGTCATTCTGGATGTAATCCATGCATTTGTTACACACTTTGTCAGATTTCTATTTATTAAATGCACATGTGAAACTGCACATGGGCATCTTGATGTAGAATATAAACATTTGCATTGATTTAAACACTGATATGTTTTAGATATTTTACTTCTCTTCAACAATGGCCAAGCATATCCTTGGACCCAAAGGACTAAATGAAATACTAGAACTTGAGGTCTATTTTTTTAATTTTATGCTTGAATAAACAAACAAAATTTTAAAATGGATGCTAATCTAAGTAATTTCATTTTATAAATACACTAGTGTGATTTAACATGCAACAATTCACAGACATGAGCAGGTAGGTGAGAAAGAGTTATCACAAGGTAAGCAGAGAAGGTCTTAGGGTAAGCAGAGAAAAAGTGAGTTACATCACAGATCAAGGGGTATTTCCACACCAAGGTAAAATCTTCTTAGACGCTTTTAGTTGAAAATGAGTGGTTGAAAGTTAGTATAAAACTCAGTCTCATATGTAAGCTTAGGAAGTATGGGTTAAATGAGTGGACAGTGAAGTGGACTGAGCATTGGCTGAACTACAGAGCACAAAGGGTTGTGATTATTGATGCAGGGTCTAGTTGGAGTCCTGCAGCTAATGGTGGTCCTCAGGGGTCAATACTGGGTGCAGTCTTGTTCAGCATATTCCAACTGAATGAAGGAACAGAGGGTATTCTCAGCAAGTTTGCTGATGATACAAAACTGGGAGAAGCATCTGATGCACCAGAAGGCTGTGCTGCAATTCACCAAGACTAGACAGGCTGGAGAGTTGGGCAGAGGTGAACCTCAGGAAGTTTGACAAGGGCAAGTGTAGAGTCCTGCACCTGGGGAGGAATAGCCCCACACATCAGTTCCCCAACACAGGGCTGACCTGTGGGTAAGCAGCTCTGCAGAGAAGGACCTGGAAGTCTTGGTGGACAAGTTCACAAGTGCAAGTGCACTTGCAATGGGTCACTCACAGCAAAGAACGGCAATGGTATTTTGGGGTGCATCAAGAGGAATGTGGACAGCAGGTAGAGGGAGATTCTCCTCCCCATCTACTCTGCCCTGGTGAGGCTACACCTAGAGTATTGTGTCAGGTTTTGAACTCCTTGGTTCAAGAAGGACTATTGGAGAGAGTTTAACATGGGTCCAAAAGGGTGATTAGGGGCTGGAGCACCTCTCTTTACAAGAGGCTGAGAAATATGGGGCTCTTCAGCCTGTAAAAGGGAAGACTGGGGAGGAATCTTGTCAATCCATATAAATATCTCTATCTATAGGGTGGAGGTCACAAGGATGAGGTTGGGCTCTTCTCAGTAGTGCCCAGTGACAGGACAAGGGGCAATGCGTACAAGCTAGAGCACAGGAAGTTTCACCCTAAACTTAAGGAGAAACTTTGGAGGTGATGGAGCACCAGAACAGGCTTCCCAGATCAGTGTGGAGTCTCCTTCTATGGAAGCTTTAAAAATACTCCTGGACATGTTCCTGTGCAACCTGACCTGGCAAAGGGGTTGGACTAGATGATCTCTAGTGGTCTCTTCCAAACCTACAATTCTGTCATTCTATTCTTTCCACAGTGTCAGATGACTACAATTTGATGAGCCATAATGCAGGGCTTTCTTTGTGAAGGATGTCAGAGAGAGGTTCCCCAGGATTTCCTCACATGAGGAGGTCTCACCCTGCACATCTCTCTTCTGCAAGTCCAGCACTTCTGGACTCCCAGCTTAGTCTGATTCTGACATCCACAAAGTGCAGTGTATAAACACATTGATTAAATATTAGACATGATTAGGATATGACACAGGATTCTTCACCTCATTTGGCTCTACTTGAGTATACACTACACAACCCAATTAGGACATCGCCCTTCAAGATTACCCTGATTTCACAAACTGTAGCTTGCTGCTTTTACAACTCAGTGCCTAGAATTACTATATGAAATGAAGCAGAGAGACAATTTTTCCACTGAACAGCAAACAGTTTCTCTTGTGTAGGTCATGTTCCCAGAGCAATAGGTGATACAGTATAGCAGTAGGTGAAAGGAAAAAAAAATTACTATGATTACAAAAAAAACCTGCTTAGGTGACTCATGGAGAGAAATGGTACCTGAAGTCATTTAAGTTAATTCTTTTTGACTGATCAGATTTAAAAATCCGATTATCCTTTGGGAATGGTGATCACAGAGATCTAATGTTTAGGCTATTTCTGTTGACTGTGAAGAGATTCATACCACAGGCAGAACTGCTTTTGACCAAGAGGGTTTTTTTTTTATTACAATTTGATTTGCATTTCAGTCATACTTACCCATTGGATATCATATTGTACTGGCTACCATGCAAGCATAAAGTGAGAAAAATTCTTGCCTTAGGTTGTTTTCCTAACAGATCAGGCTATAAAAATTTGAAAATATAAACGATGACTGAACAACTGAAATAATTTGCCCACAGTCACAAAAGACCTTTTTAAAATGTGTCCCATAGGACACTGGTATAATGTTATCATTTTCTATGTGAAAATATTTATCTTAGTACTTCCTAGATTAAAACAAATGCGCACCAAGAAACCATGCTTCTGGTTCTGTAGTGCCCTCAGATGAACCACAGTATTCTTTAATAACAAAGATATTAACTATCTAAAGAGTGGAAGAAAGTGGCATCTAGTCTAGGGCTCTTCCTTCTTTCCCTGCATAACTTTAATTAGCAGGTGCTGCCTGGTTCTTTTTAATGGCATCTTTAATGGTCTTTATAATTACTGTTTGGTGCTATAATATTATTTCTGCTTAAGTTTCCACTATGAGCAAGATGAAGTTTCTATATCTACACATTTGTGCTACTTAAATCTAATAAATGTTTACAGAGAAACTTGCAGCAGTGAAAGATAACAAGTCTGGTCAATGAAAGTGTCTGGAGTTACGCTAGAAAGATTTGACAGATAATGGCTTTGTTTCAATAATTTTAACAAGAGCTAATATAGCTGCTTTCACTGAAGCTTTTTGCATGATTTCTTTCACACCTGTTTTGTGAAAACACATTACATGAAAGTTAATTTGAAGAAACCTTAAGAGATTACATACTCATCTGCCATCCTTTAGTTACTAAGCTTTCAGAAGATTTAGCTTCTGCAACAAGATGCTGTGGGTAGAGCTGTCAAAACAACAACAACCTTTTTTCTTACACTAATCAGAAAAACGTGCTGTTTGAAAGCCTATTATTTCCACCAGCTGAAAGGTCATTCCACTCACCCAACAGACTTCAAATCAAATTTACCACTGATAATTCCTTTATAACACTCCCATATACTGTGTAATTTATTCCAAGGTAAACGGAAAACCTGTGATAAATTACTCCTTAACAGTCATCCTTGGAAATATTCTAGAAGAATTCTATTTTCAAGAAAGAGAATGCAGTGAGTGAACAGTGTTAAGTGTCTATTTGTCATTGTAAACATCTTGTGGATGTTTACAGCTTAGTATTAAAATAAAGTAGTTCCATGTGGACCACAAGTATTACCTTGACATCTACATGATTGTATCCTCAATAACCAACAGTCAGTACAGACTGGTTTTATGGTAATAAATGCCATAAACAAGATTGAGCAAGACAAGAATAAATTCCTATGAAATCTTACCATTTGTTTTTGACACAAAACCAGTTCATTCTTCCTTGCAATTTGCAGATGACCTTCAGAATATAAATCATGCAACTGTAATGAATGAAGAGTAACTCTTTTCACTTACTGTCAACAATAGGAAGTGCGTATCACTGGATTCAAGTACTGGCATAAAATGTGACAGTTCTGTTAACTTCCATGGCTGAAAACATTTTCACTTAAAGGTTATTCTAAATATCTTCACAGAAAAGGCTACTTTAAACAACATAACTCTTTTTCTGGGAAATTATTTGCTTTCTGAAAGGTCACCATTTCATTAAAAAAAGTAATAATTGCAAAAAACGTAATTACCAAACCAGTTGTAATGCTACACTTTCTTCCTCTCCTCTCTAACCAGAGGCTCTAGTGAGACACGATTTACATCCCGTGATTTATCTCGATGGCTAATTTCCTGTGTTACATCTGTCCTTTCAGTGCAGGGCACTTCATACATGTCACCTTCCAAGAAAGGAGTTCTAGACACCATGAAGCCATGGAGACAAAGCCACACCTGAATTACAACTATTTACATTAGGTACAGTAGAGTACAGCAATAATGTTAGAAAGTGCTAACTAAAAACACTTCACCAAAAAAATAAGTGGAGAGATAGACAAGTTTCTCAGATGTTCTTAACACTCACTACCTATGAGACAATTGTTGCACATTGAACTCTTCAAAGTCTATATGCCTTTAATTGGCCAGATCCCAATAGCACTGATATTGACACAGTAAGTCTCAGTCTACCACACCCTTTCATTAAAGACATGCCTGAGGAGCTTTATTCAAAATTTCATATTGAGATCCGTTGTATTTCGTGTCATAAATGTGATGAGTTTGTCTCACTTTCCAACAATTTGTTTGAGAGTAGGCTCAAAGTTCTTTTCTTTGCATTCACTGTATAATAACCTGTGTAACAGATTTATAAATAATTTTAAAAAATCTCATAAGTAGAGCATCTCCATATGAAAAATGAAGCTACCATATGAAAAATAATCCATGTAAGCCAGTCTTTGAAAGACAGGAACATGTAATTCTATCAAAGAACTCAATGTTCATAGCTGCTTCTTCCCCCCCATTCACAACCCAAATGAAATATTTCAATATTATTTCATGGTGAAAACTGATACAGGAATAGAACACTTCTTAACAGCATCCTCCAAAAAATACTCAAAATAGAAAAGTGGATGTGATTTAAACCTTCCACTAGGAAAACCATGACAAAGATAACTTGATCCTCTACCCTGATGTTAATGGAATTTATCAATACAATCCTCCTTTAATGAAATAAATCACAAAATTTTTAATCATAAGATGCTAATTCTCTTCTGTGGCTGTACATACAAGGAGACAGGATCAGAATTCAAACTTCTGGTGCCTGAAATCTCTTTCTCTGTTCTGGGTAAATTTGCTTCACTCTACAATGGGCTCAACCTCTATCCCTATTTCCTCTGAACAGACATAAAATGCTTGTTCTTCCCCCACTGTGATCAACAGGAGCAAATGTTTTTACTTCTCAATCCTTTTTATTGGAAAAAGAAACTAATCTGCTTCTCAGTTAAGGAGCTGAAGCATATGAATCCCTTCTCCTGTTTTTTCCCAGCAAATACAAATTGTAAAACCACAGAACCTAAAATCTACTTATATTTTCAGTAAGAATTTTGCCTGCAAACCACAAAAAAGCAGGCTGTGAAATCAAAGAGGATTTTGCAGGCTCAGAACTGGAGAGAAAAACGGTTTTTGGTGAACGTTTTGCGCATCTGCGTATCCTTGTTTATTCTTCTTTTGTGTTAGCTATAACAAGAGATTAGAACATATAATGGCAGAGATCAAACTTTAAAGTGCAAAATGTATACATAATTTAAAAAGCATGTAACGAAGAAATATTTCAAAAGAACTGACTGAATGTGACAAGAAAGTAAAAAAAAAGGCCTGTATCTACTCCATAACTACCACCCAGAAGGGTAGGCATTTCAGATCAACGCTCTGCCTGAACTCAGTCTCTCCTCCTCTGATCATCATTGTCCATTTTCTGTTTATCTTAATACCCTAATTAATATTTCATGTAGCATTCTTTCTCCAGCAACATTCATATACAGTGTAATGTTCAAGCACATTTTCAGTGCATCTGTGCTCTGCCTGCAGTCCTCTCCATGTCTGCATCATCAAGACCTTTTCTTTATAGTGTACTCATTTGTTAGAAGTCAGGTGTGTTATACAAACCACAAGAGCAGCTCATCATAATACATTCTTTAGCAACAAACCAAGCTAATAAAAATCTCTCTCAATGGATCTATAAACATCTGAGGGGTGAGTGTCAAGTGGAAGGCGCTAATCTCTTTTCAGTGGTCTGCAGCAATACGACAAGGAGCAACAGCTACAAACTGGAACACAGAAGGCTTCATCTCAGCCTGAGAGGAAACCTCTTTACAGTGAGGGCGACGAAGCACTGGAACAGGCTGCCCAGAGAGGTTGTGGAGTCTCCTTCTCTGGAGACTTTCAAAACCCGCCTGGATACATTCCTGTGTGAACTACCCTAGGCAATCCTGCTTTAGCAGGGGGGTTGGGCTTGATGATCTCTGGCAGTCCCTTCCAACCTCTAAGGTTCTGTGATTCTGCGATCTCTCTACCTACACACCTATCGTATTTGTTTCTAATCTTGTAAGACATGCTAGTTCAGAAAGTGAATACTAGGTATACCACTAATAATGTCCATTTTCATAACCTTACTATTTAAACACATTATGACATTATTTCTCTACTACTGCATTTCTGAAGATGATAGGCTAAAGCACAATAATAAATCTTGCTAACTTTCTGACACTTGTCACCATTTTGGTTCATTGTTCCCAGAAGATTTTTATGTTCAGAAATTCCAAATGACCTTTCTAGCCATATCTTTCTGTGCAGTTGTCTTTTAACAGCAGAGAATTTACAAAATGGCAGAACAGACACTTATCTTTTTTTGCTAATATAATAAGCAAATATTTTCCAATTAAAGATAGAATGCTGACACAAATATTTTCCTACATTAAAAAAAAACAAAACAGGAGCAGTAAAGACATAATAAATAAAAAGCCCATTATAGTAGAAAACTTTTGAACGATTTCTATTCATTTGAAGAATGGCTACTTGGTTGTCACTGCAAACAGCTGCTTTGAAATAACGATTTGCACAATGAAGATGGGTTATTTAGCAACTAGGGAAAAAAGCAAACAAACAAAACCACACACACACACAAAATTTACCCCCCCCCCCGAAAACAACCCCAAAACCACAAAAAACCCCACAATGAACTAAAACAACAAACACACGCACACAGCAACCACCACACCAAAAACCCCCAAACTTGAAAGGGCAGCATTATCTGAATCTAGTAGAGCAACTACCTGTGTAGGTTCTTGACAGAAATGTAACAAGAGTAAGCGTACTATATGAAATCCTCATTAAAATAAGGAATGCAAAACAATGCCTCAGTTTTGGTATGAATAAGTGATTTAGAAGCTGTATGTACCACTTACACTGAAAGCTTCACTGCAAGTAATTAACTTCTGGCATGACACTGGTTATTGCTTCTGACAAACATCTTCAATGCCATTTGCTTTGAAGTACATAATACTAAAATCAAGTGTTAAGCTGATAGTTTAACAACTTTGTATTACTGAAATCCCATCCTTGACCACATATTTATTTTCTTTTAACTGTATTACTGACACAAATGAAGAAAAGCAGTGATCTATCCTGGGTAAAGTGTGTCTCAGCCATATTCATTGAAGTCTTCTAGGGTAAATAGGTGTAATTTTATTGAGATAAATGGAGCTGAACCAATTTTCAGCTCCACTGAAGTTTATGAAGCTTAGGAAAGACTGTATCCCTTGTTTTGTAAAAGGATAGAAAAGTGTGGCAAAGGAAAAGAAAAAAAATCAACTGCACGAGATCCTCATGCAGTTGAATTTAACTGCATGAGAATCTCGGCGATGCAATAGGATCATTTATTTGCTGTGTGTTCTGTGAGAAGCTGGCCACCTCAGATTAAGTACTGAAATATTTTTACTAACAAATGCTGCTCGATTGTTCCTTTCAGTTGATTTTAGTTCAGAGGAGCTAGGCTACAAATTTACAATCTGCTCAGGAATTGTTGGAGATTTCTGAAAAAAAAAATTCAGTACGACAAGTTGAAAAGAGCATCCTAGTGGACTTCCAAGGAAAATTAATTGCATTGTTGCCTTGCATTCTTATAGGAGGACTTGTTTTCATGACTGCTGTAAAAGATACTTCTCTTCTAGTCATAGGCAAAGCATGTGTTTAGGGATAGAGAAAGAGCATATGTTTAGGAATAGAGAAAGGTGAAGCATATGTTACACACACAGTTACTTCAAATTATTCACTGAACAACAAAACTTGCAGGTGTGATCACAGCTCTTATTTCTCTCCAAGAGCAGTACATCAGTAAAAATCTTGTTTACTGTGAAATGATTCCGAAAAATAATACTAATGTGAAATTAAAAAAAACTAAACAAAAACAAAACCAAAAAACACACAAAAACACCCCAGACTTGGCTTCTTTTACTCTAAATCACAAAAAATGCTTTACAGCTAATCAGAATTCTCTGATCAAGCCATATTCTCCAGTAGTTTCTTCTGGGACTGTTTCTTTTCACATCTCAACTTCTTTCCCCGCCCCTCCCCTTACAACAATCAAAATTCTAAATTCAAAATAAAATCCAATTATCAATAAAAAAATCGCACTAGTTATGTCACATACATGTGATGCTGAAGAAGTCAGCTCTCTACTATTACTGCTACAAAGAAGGGTGATGATGGAATACAAAACTACTCCATTATTACTTCCAGGAACCACTAAATGTGTGCGTTATGCATTGTAGCAGAACTACAAAGGAAATAAACATTAAAATGGAATATAGATATTCTATATATTATATATGTATTTTATATGTATAGTCTCATACAGCTATGCAATACAGAAAGCTAGCAAAGTCACCCTCTCTGATGAAAAGGGGACAGAGACAAAAAGCTCAGTTGTGATTGGAAGCTCTAGCTTGTTCCTGTGACCAGACAAATTGAGAGCTCTATTAGCAGCTTAGGCTAAACTTAACTGCTGGGTAGCTCCATATTCAAACACTGCCCACAGAGCTGTCTCTGAGAATACTAGAAGCATGTAATGGCCTTTTAAAGTCATTATGAATTTGCAACTCTGAAACTTCCACTGCATTTTCAGACACAAAATACTTGCTTCCAGTAGCTATTTATGTTAGAATCCCTATAGTAGACTCAAATTTTTGAATGTGACAGGCTGTCTATGAAAAATTCAAAATCTGGATATCAACTTTTTCAAGAGCTGCAAGTAATTTTTAACAACTGTCAGCATACCTGGATTAAATGCTGCTACCATTAATCAGATTAAAATAAATAAATTACTATTTATTAATACATGAGCTGGTCCAGATTCCTTTGCCTTCCTATTCCTCCACAACCAGACAAATTTTAAGTCTTCAAGAATAAGTCCTTTTGGTCCGCTTTCTGAACACAAGGCAGTCTGAAATCATCATGATTCACAGCTCCCCTAAAGACACACATGTGAGAGTTGAGCACCTTTTTTTTTTTTCCTTCAAGTGTTGCATTTTCTGATGTCCTTATCAGGTGGGAAGAGGGAGTTTCAGGCTCTCACCCCTTCTCAGTGCCTTGTGAAACTAGAGGCATTAAGGAAGAGATTATGAACATTTCCAACAGCTCCCTAAAGAGCACATGCTAAAGATTAGTGGTATCTTCTTCTGCACTCAATTACAGAATTTAGCTAGGAGAGATTTTAAAGGAGCTGTTTAAACACTTAATACCAAAGTTTTAGGGGGCAATTCTGGGAATTAAAGATATAGCTGTAAGTTTGTGCTACTCCTATCACATTTTAATTGAGAAATAGTTAACAGAATAGTAAATTCCTTAACAAAGCAATTTAAAAGTTTTTTAAATAGAATTCATTTAAAATTTTTACTCTTACAAGAGCCCATGTACAAAAAAAAACAAAACCACATTTTAGGGTCATATAATTATTTAACTCAAAATTTGAAAAGGGCAGATAATTTCCTTTCCTTGTAAAGACCAAATTTAGTAGTTACTCAAACAATTTCAGCTGCGGCATGTTATGCTGATCACAAACAGTGTAATAATTTTTTTAACCAATTTGTAAGTCTAATTAGCATTGGCTTTTTGTCAAGTACAGTAATTAGGGAAGTTGTCAATGTCAATTCTATTATTCTCCTTGATAGCAAAATTATTTAAACATCAACCAAACACAAATGTTCTAATTTTACTTGGAGAAAAGAGCATTAACATGGAGAGCATAATTACTGTTAAAACATTCATAGAGCTTCATAAATGGATCTCACCAACCCAAATCATCTACCTAAATACCTGCATGCAGATGTTAATGATTAACAGTTTAGTGATACACATATGGTCATCTATGGTAACTTAAAGGTTGGCAACTAGTTTTTAACTACAGAAGAGCTAAAAATAGCACAGAAATTCTTGAAGCAAATTCTCCAGTTCTATGACTACTGATGACTAAGGCCACATATTGCATCAAAATGAGTGGTTAAGGACCATAACTGAAGGACAAGCTATAAAACTTTCTTTGTGGTGATGCTCTATGTTGTATTTTTTTAAAGCTAACTTAAACCAGAAACATACATTACCATATTTCACCATACTCTACATATGAAATATTCTAGAAAAGCATTTTGTGGGATGGCTTCAGAGTGATGCACACAACTATTTCCAGTTCTACTAAAACAGCACAGACATTCACAGGTAAAGAAGGCAAAAGGCACTAAGCCTGAGGCTTTTCTATCCTCTTCAGCATGTGGTAATTTGCTGAGTACCGTATCTGTCTCTGAAATACTACATGAAGTAGATTAACCAAGTCTCTGATATCTATATAATGAATGCAGACTGTGCATGTGTGCAAACATACATTTTCAGTTGTGTAAATATGATGTATAATGGAAAAGATAGAAAACTAAAAAAGCCACCTGAAAATTCTGGCTTTCTCTGCTTAGGAATTTAGCTAATCTGCAGCTGTGTAATGGAAATGCAGCTTGAAAAATATCATGCATATTTGGGGCCTGGATCTTTCACTAATATCATTTTCAAGTGTATTTGGCTCTGGATAAATGAGATACACGGAGCTCTAATTCAGACTTTTATGTGTGTACTGAATACACTACTTTAGTTACCACCCACGTTATTTTCAGCAAATTCAATACCTTACAAACAATCTTTTCTCTTTTAATATATTCTAAAGTACATTTAAGGATTTCAAAACATAAATCAAATCTCTTCAGAGTGCAATAAAAGCACAATAAACCAGGTCTAACACACAATCAAATATAATAACCACATATTTAGCAGCAGAAAATGAACTCCTATATTGCTTGCAAAACTCAGCCAGTGTCCAACACCGCAGAAGCAAAAATCTGCAGTCTGAATTCACTTAACCTGTTCACATTATAGCTTTCTACTTTGGCAAAATATACAAAGATAAAACAAAGGAAGGAGACAAACTTATGACTTGGTCTTCTCAGCCTGTTACTATGACCAAGTATACTCATGAATTAATTCATCATCATTTAGAAATAGAGACAGATATTCAGCAGGTGGGCTGTGATTGTTTAAGAAGCATCCAATTTTTAGAATAAAGGGAAAGACAGGTTTGTAAACCATTCCAAAATCCATAAACAATAGTTTTTATTTAGCTTTTTAGCCACATACTTCTCATACAAAACACCTTCAACAAAGAACAAAAACACACACGATTGATGCAGAAGAATAGCCCACTTGGATTGGATGTTAAAATACCACACTTTCTGTAAGAATGACTGCTAATAAACACACAAAGATACTTTCTCATGGAAAGCATGTTCTAAGAACAGGTAGAAGGTGAGAAATACCAGAATCTTTGATATTCCTCTGGTGGCTTTTCTGCATTTTTTTTTCCTGTGCATGGCATTCTTCTTTGAATTTCTACAAATATTTAGAGACAACTAGGAGATACACATAGAAATAGTGCACTGTAAATAAAATCATTGTCAGTATACAAATGATAGTGTACAAGTATAGAAAATGACAGAATATGAAGAATAGGAAGTTAATGTTCAATGCTTTTTTTTTTCCCCTTAAATTGACATTCTCTGAGCTAAAAAGCAGACACTATGCACTGCTCAAATTCCTTGTGAATTTGCATAAGCAGCAGCAGAATTCCAAGGGAGCAGCCTCCTACATGTACAGTTACTTAAAGGAGATCACTGCAGATTACAGGGTGGTAGAACAGTTCCAGGACTTTAAGGCCCTGATTCAGGCTTGGCTGAGCACAAACTGCCTGCTTATGAATTGTTATATATACAGCCAACCTAAACAGCACAATTACACAATGCCATTAGTAACTGAATCACTTTAATGTGAGGTACAATGACTGTTTTAAAACTGAAGATACTTGCAGAGGTTTTAGAAATGTTTGGTAGTAGTAGGTTCCCTTTTGACAGACACTTTTCCCCCCCCACAGGTATTTCCATAAGGAATTCTGCCTGTCACTCCATCCGAAAGACCAAAGAAAAACAATTTTTAATTAGGTGTTACAACTTCTACAGCAAAACCTATTGGGAAATAAGTATTTAGCTTTTGAAAGAGTCATGGAAATATTGCATTTGTAGGAAAAAAAAAAATTACTTACCTACTGAAACATTGTTTAGGAAGCACATCTCATTCTCTTCATCTGTCCTCATTTAGATGTAAGTTTAGGACCTGCTGTTTGCTGTACCATGGGAATCATTCAAAGACTATGATTTGCACTCCGGTACTGGTGACTGGCTGGAAAAACGCAGATTTGGAAAGCAGTAACTTCATGGAAAACCTTTTAAGAAAATAAGAAATTTAATAATTATTAAAAAAATATTTAGATAAGAGCAGATGTTTTATTTTGCTGTAGTACAACTGTTTTTCTGTTGCACAGATACATTCCTACCCGTTTCATCCACAAATTCCAAAAAGGTTCTCATCACAAGAAGACACTTTGACAAGACAAATATTTTTTCTCACAACTAGTAGGACTGTTCCTCCAGATCTCAATATCTTTCTCCATGTGGCCATAAATTGTATCCTTCCTCATCAATACGCTTCTAGAAATCTCTGAACAAAACTGATACTTCCTGCATATTCAGGAAGTTGGTGAATGATTGACATGTCTCTAAACTAGAGGAAATATTTTAACAGGAAATTTCCAACTGCTTTTCTGAACACCTTGCAGTTCTACAGTCCCAGCCACATGTTGAGTAATAGGTCAGAGCTCTTTCCACTATAGAATGAAGAGGTTTTCTGTGTAACATCAGTGAGCAACACGAATGTACTATCACGTGTGCACTGAAGCGTTCCTGTCACACTTAAATGATTTAAAGATCCAAAATTCACTGCTGCCTACAGGACACTCCAATAACCAAATTATGAGATTACAATTTAGAAAGATGGCAAGGATTTCTCCAGTTTTATGTACACTGTATTCTGAGAAGCATCACAGCATAACAACTACCATTTTATTTAGATACATTTCTAAGGATGATGTAATGCCAGAAATGGAAATTGCTTGCCTTCGGTACTGTACTAAAGTAAAATAAGGGGAAAAGATGAGCTTTTAAAGTGTGGACACAACTTTCCTACCTCTTCCATGTCACAAAGGAAAAAAAAATAGAATTTATGCTGTTGTGTGGTCTTAGGACACTAAGTATTTTGTCAGACACTGCTCAGAGGGGAGAGATGCTACTGGAGAAAAACACAGGCTTGAACTTTTGGATGAATAAATGGCATCAAAAGTTGCATTTCTGCTGAACTCCAGAACACTGTGTGAAGATCCACAGCTTATAATTTTGTTTCAAGTTCAGGATGTCCACCTACCTCATAATATTGACAAAACACATAGAAATGAAAGAAAAGTTCCCTTTTCTAATGTAAACAAATAAATAAGTCACTGAACAAAGAATCATTGCCTATCCACATACAGTATATGGATTATTGTTGCCTGGACTAAAATGGCAATACAATAAAAACCACTATTCTTTCATGTGTCACTGAAGTTGACTGAATTATTAGAAAAGTCTTCCTTCAAAATCATGTTAATAAAAGATTGCTTTGCATAATATTTTATTTATGAGCTTATAAGCTACAATAATAAAATTCTTAATCAAATAAGGCATTTTTGTTGTTTAAATGGAAGTACCACATGAAGATGCATGCCAATTAAATCAGCAACTCATCCCTGAAACTGAAGCCAACATCCGTGTGTCAACTAGTCAATAATCGTCATGAGGTCAGGAATAATTCCAGCACTAATATTAATATCACCATTTCAAAAGCTTATTTAGAGGGAAAAACCCTTCTTATTTTTTTCATTGCTTGAGTAAACTCATTTCTGAGAATTTATTGATTTTTTTAAAAAGGTACTCCATCATCGACTATGGGAAAATCTTTCTTTGGGTAAATTCAGAGATATTTTCACCTTTATGGACATATTTTTTTAAAAAATTATTTAAGAATTTTTGATTGAGTACATAGATCAGACTAATTTTTCAGTTCCTTGCAACTCAAATGCTGTCACTGGCTTGATTTCAGGAAGTCTTTCAAAGAAAGAGTCCAGTCTAGAAGGTTGTCATGTTGAAAGTAACTGAAGGTAATGACTTGTAAGAATAATTGAGCTTATGGTGACTTTTTTAGATAGTTATTAGACACCCTCCCTCCAAAAACCAACTGTCTACACTAATCATACTATTAAAAACAAAATTGGGGTGGGGGGGAGGAGGAAGAGAGGAAAACAATCAAGAGAGAGGTGTATTAAGCACAAAAAATAGCCCCAAACATAACCACATCTTAATTTCAAAGGTGTAGACATTGTCACATCACTGTTCATGTTATACATAGTTGCATCAATCCATAATTTATTTTTGTGTAGATCAGACTGTTGGCCAGAAATGAAAGAGTGGTGACAGAGAGAATCCACTGAAATATTAGTTAAAAACCACTGAAAATAAGAGAAATGAGTGAAATATCAATATACTTTGAGAGAATAAAATAGAAATAAATCTGAAGCCTTAAAATCTACATGAAAAATGCAAGAAGATTGCACCTCATTGCTGTCTGAAAAAAATTGTAAATAAGAAGCATAGTCAGTTCCATGCAATTAAGCTGTAGATGATATTGCCATACGTCAAAGCATGGCAGAATCATCTTTTTTTTCCCCTTTAATCATCAGGAAAGACATGAAAATCTTTTAACTATGTGTCTATAAATTCAATCTAATTTCCAAACCATATCATATGCTCCTAAAAAACATTTAATGAACTGAGTTTAAAAGAGAAAAATAAATAGTAGTCTGGAAATACTGACAGTGACATATTCTAGGGAATAATTAAACCTCAACATTATTTACCAAATCTTGAAGCACTTCCTCCATTGCTGAGTTCCTTATGGAATAACTCAACCTAACAGTTCATCACAGTATTTCACAGACTGGCATCATCCCACACAGAGAACAGCCTTCCAAAATGTTTTACTAGCAAAAATTACCAAGAGCTTTTGCATTCATTTGCATGCATCTGAGAGTTTCTGCATAACTGATGTCACACTGAAGTTTTATTTTTCAAGTTACTGTCTGCATTGCTGCCCAAAGTATCATTGCCAACAATTTATGCTCATACTTCAATGAGACAGGGAACACCAATACCTCGGGATAACCAAAGACCTGGGGGGGGTGAGAAGAAAGCAGGTTAATACAATAAAGTCCCTGAATATTTCACTGAGTTTCCTGCCACTTGAAGTATTCTGTCACAATAGATCCAAACAGCTGAACTACTCCTCCTTTTGTAAGATAACATACACTTTTTCAAATAAAAGCAGCATTTAAGGACAGATTTTGAAGAATAAATTCTGCAGCATCACTTCAATGAAGTGTTCACTTAAATGATTACAGTGAATTTCAGCAGTTCAAAAGGTGTCTGTAGTAAACTATCACATTCGAACATTTAATATAGGAGAAAATAAGATACATAACTGATGAACTTTTTTTATCCTGAGAGACTTAAGCATTCAAAATTCACTAATGTTTTTGAAAAGCCAAGATCTGTATGTCTCAGCTTAATTATCCAAGGGAGTGAGTCATGTGAAAAGATCCTCTCCAATTCATAACTTTTAGAATTACACAGGTAGCTTATTTTTTTTTTCATCCAGCTTACCCCATTGCCGATAATACTAACGTGTGAGAGTTGCTTTGGCATATGTTAGAGAGAGTCACAGAAAAGAGTTTATATCTTTATATCATCATTTATGAATGTAGGTCTATATACAAAGCCATCTTAGCACATGTGCTTTTAGCACAATGTCTAGTATCAAGAACTTAGCAATTCACAAGAGAAGAAAAAGAGTCAAGAGAATTGACAATATCAGGGTGCTGCCATTCACAGAGTCAGTCTTGTCTTCCTTGCTTATTTTAGTACCTTAATGACCTCTAAAATGTATATCTATTTTATTTTCAAATTTGGGGGGGGGAGGGAGTAGATGGGTTCTAGAAATAACACAAAAATATTTGAAACTTATCCAGAATTTCAGATATCCACCCTGAGTTTTTAAAACAATCATGTTTTCCAATGTATAATGGGTTTGGCTTGTATTGAGTTAATTTTCTTCACAGAAGCTAATATGGAGCTGTGCTTTGGATTAGTATCACAGGAATGCTTCAGTTATTTCTGAGCAGTGTTTACAGACTCTTCTCACACCACTTCAACAGCAAGCAGGTTGAGAGTGCACAAGAAGCTAGGAGGAAACACAGCTGGGCCAGCTGACTCCAGATAAACAAAGGGATCTCTCATGCCATGTGATGTCAACCTTAGCCTATAAAACTGGACAAGGAGAGGGAAGAGCAAAATGTCTGGAATTACAGGGTTTGTCTTCTGAAGCAACAGTTAGACCTTACGAAGCCTTGGTTTCCTGGAAATAGCTAAGTATCTGCCTGCTGCCTGGAAAATAGTGAATGAATAATTAATTTTGCTTTGCCTGTATATACAGGGGTTTTTTTTGTTTTGTTTTGTTTTTTGGTTTTGGGGTTTTTTTTTTACTTATTAAAAGTCTTTATCCCAGCCCCATAATTTTCTCAGTCTTAGCTTTCCAATATTTTTCTTCATCCCACTGAAGGGGAGTGAGCAAGTGGCTGCGTGGGGCTTGGCCATCTACCAGAGTTAACCCACAGCAATATGTTATATTTAAAGAGTATCTTTCAGAATGATTCAAAACACTTGTGTTAAGTAGGAGAGACATAAAGGAACCATCAATTTAACTTATTTTTTGCAATGAAAGGAAACTCTTCCTATACAAAAGTAATTTATTTAGTTTTCAATCCAATTTCGTTGCCAACAAAATTAATCTTTATGAAAGCCTGCTGGCTGTCATGGTTTTGCTGATATAATTTAGAAGCAACATTGTCTGTTGCTTGTGAGTTAATTTCCTCTGGGTTGTTTCAATTAACCACAGAATAAAAGTTTTGTAATACTTTGGGATTTCTAAATTGTGATTCATACAAACTTCCAGATCTTGCTCTTATATATGACTTATCAGTTCAAACAAATCATATGATAGTTTGGGTTGGAAAGGACATTAAAGATATCTAGTTCCAATGCCCCTGCTGGGCTAGGGACATCTTCCACTTGAGTTGCTTAAAGCCCTATACAGCCTGGCCTTGAACAATTTGAGAGAAGCCATCCACAACTTCTCTGGAAAACCTGTTCTTGTGTCTCATCGCACAATGAAAGGGATTTTTTCCTAATACATAACCTACTTCTACACTCTTTCAGTTCAAAACCACTGTTGTCTTTTTAAAATGGAGTTATATTTCCCATTTTGCAGGGTTTGAGAACATCACCAACCTGCCACAATTTCTCAATTATGATGGGATAGTGACTTAGCCACTTCATCTGCCAGTTCCCTCAGGATCCATAGATGCATCTAGTCAGGTGCCGTGAACTTGTGCACCTTCAGTTTCATCAAATAATCTTAAACCTGAACTTTCCTTACAGGGAGTGGTTCCTCATTTGCCCAGTTCCTGCTTTTGCCTTCTGCATTCTAGGCAGTGTGGCTGGAGCACTTAACAATGAAAAGTGAGGAAAGAAAAAAAAAAAAAATTTTGAGAACCTCAGCCTTCTCCATATCCCAAGGTAACCAGGTCTCCCAATTCCTTCCACAGCGGGCCAACATTTCCCCTAGCGTTCTGTTTATCACCAACATAGCTATAGAAGTTGTTCTTGTGCCCTTAATGTCCCTGGCAAGGTTTATTTCTATCAGGGCTTTATCTTTTTCTACTCTGAACCCTCAGACAGTTTCTCTATACTTCTCCCAGGCTACCTATTTTTTTTCCACCCTCTGAAGGCCTGCTTCTTTCTTGTGTTCAAGGTCAAAGAACTCCTTGTTCATCTGTGCAGGCCTCCTGGTGTTTTTGCCTGACTTCCTCTTTGTTAGGATGCATTGCCCCTGAACTTGGATAAGGTGACCCTTTAATACAAACTAACTTTCTTGGGCCACTCTTTCTCCAAGGTTTTATCCCATTGTAATCTACCAAGCAGATCCCTGGAGAGGCAAAAGTCTGCTCTCCTCAAATCCAGGGTAGTAATCTTGCTGTCAGCTCTCCTCCCTGAATTAAGTGAAACTGAAGATCCTATTTCATGGTTACTGCATCCAAGGCTTCCTTTGCACTTCACACTCTCCAACAGTCCAGGATTGCACATCTCTTTATCACCTTCTCTATCACTTGGAGAAGGAATTTATCACCAGCATACTCCAGGAACTGCTGAGACTGCTTATGCCCTGTTGTGTTCTCTCTCCAACAGGTAAAGTGAAGTCCCCCAAGACAATCAGAGCTTTTGAACACAAGGCTGTTCCTCTCTGCCTAGAGAGGGCCTTATCTGCTTGGTCTTCCCTATCAGGTGACCTGTGGCAGACACCCACAAAGTCACCTATCCCTGCCATTCCTGTAATCCTGATCCATGAACTCTTGATTGGCTCCTAATCCATCCCCAGGTGCAGCTCCATGAACTCCAGACAGTCACTGACAGAGGGCAACACCTCCTCCTCATCTGCCCTGCCTGACCTTCCTAAAGTGCCTGTATCCTTCTGTTCCAACACATCAACACTGTTTTATATGTAAACAACAATTTGGCATGCTGAGTATCTCTGATATGCTTTATGGATGTAAAAAACCCTAAGTCTCCTCATGTTAGGCTGATATTTAAAACAAAAAAAAGAGCATCACCTACCACTTATTCCTTATGAAAATGACCAGGAATAAAATTCTTGATGATTATTCATTATCCAAATCCATATTACTAGAGAGTCTTAGATGGTAGTAATTGGCTTACAAGAAAGTGTTCATAAAATAATAATAAAGACGAGAGAATGTTCTAAAATCTGAAAGAAAACCAACAACCAAAGCAATCTTTCTGGGGACAAAGAGGAACCACCAGTGACTAAATGGCCAGAATTTTAACCAGGATACCTCTATTCTTCACAAAGTTTCTCAGCTCTATAAGTAGATTACGAACTAAATTGGAAGTGTTTCCTCTGCTGTTACCATAAACTATTTTCACCTCCAACTTGAGCTCACTGGGTTAATAAGCGCCAAGAGCAGTGTTTAGACTTTGCAAGTTCTGGCAGCTAAACAAGTAGCTTAGACTCCTATGGCTCTCTAAATCGCCAAGGAGAAAAATCAACTCCTTCAAGGCAAGTTAGTTTAGCCTCATGTCCTCCAGAGGGTAATTCAGAGTACTCCTCTATCCCTTCACTGGCTGTCTGAAGTAGCCTGTGAGGCTACAATCCTGATTTAGATACCAGTTAGATGTTTAAATATAGATGACACAAACTGTTTTCTTGAATTCCCAGAAGTGCTTAAATTACCTCCTATGAGAGAACATGGACAAGAAATGAGGAGGATTTCATCTCTACTACTTCCTTTATATTACAACTGCCAGGAACAAGATGAAAAGGAACAGCAAGAATCTAGCAAAAGGAAACAGCTGGAAATCATTTTGGGTTAGCACAGTTCAGAGAGCAGCTTGTGCTTGAAATTATGATTTTCTTTCAATAGGCAAATCCTTTCTTGTGTGTTTTATATATATGCATCAAGGTCCATCAAGGTTTCATAGTTCTTTCATAAACACTTAACCATTTAAGAACCCTAATTTTTCCAATCGCTATAAATAAAAACAGCTCTTTTTAATACAGGTATGAGTACATTCAACTGGATGTTAGGAAGAAGTTCTTCACAGAAGGAATAGAGTCACCATCCCTGGAGATGTTTAGAAGGAGGCTGGATGAGGCACTTAGTGCCATGGTTTAGTTAATTAAAAGGGTTAGGTGATAGGTTGGACTTGATGATCTCAGAGGTCTTTTCAGCTGGGTTAATTCTGTGATGATTCTTTATTGCACAACTTGTCTTTTGTTTGCTTTAGTCTTCGTGGTTTTACATTGCTAATATAACAAAATATCGACATGAATCAGTGACTCAGAGAAGTAGCCAATTATTTAAAAAACTCCCCAGGAACTGCCTTACTTTGCAAGACTCAGCACATTTTCATTTCAAGAACTTGCGATGAAACCCAAGCAATGCAGTCACCTTTATTCTAGGTTACACTTCAAATGATGCATCTTACACAGTAGTTGTCCCTCATTTTTGTACAAACTTTACTCTTCTCACCAGAATATTTCCAACATGCCTGCATTTTAGACAACTTTCTGTTCAAATTACCTTTCTCAGCTATTTTACATTAACCAATACTACAGAACAAGCCTAGTAGCTCCTGAAGCGCGGCGTGCTGGTAAAACATAATAATTCTGTGTTGCACACCACAATTTTCAATTTGTGACTGTGGGTGATATTGTTCCATTAAATACAGCTACAGTTGTATCTGTCTATACACCGGACAACGTTATTCCAAATCAGATGAGAGATTACATAGAATTGTAGAATTGTTTCAATTGGAAGAGACCTTTAAGATCATTGAGGCCAACTGTTAACCTGCCAAGTTCACCACAAAATCGTGTCACCAATCATCACATCTACACATCTTTTGAACATCTCCAAGGATAGTGACTCCACCACTTCCCTGGGCAGCCTACTACAAGGCTTGATAATCTTTTTAGGTAAGACATTTTTTGCACTAGTCAATCTGAACCTTCCCTGAGTGCAACCTGAGGCCGTTTCCTCCTGCCTTAGCGCTTGTTACTTACGAGAGACTGACACTTATCCCCTTACAACCTCCTTTCAGGTAGCTGTAGAAAGAAGCAAGGTCTTCCCTCAGCCTCCTTATCTCCAGGCTAAAGAGCCCCAGATTCCTCAGCTGCAACATGAGACTTTTGCTCTAGACCCTTCACCAGCTTCCTTGCCTGTCTTTGGGCATGTTGCAGCACCTTGATGTCCTTCTTGTATAAGGGCCCCAAAACCAAACACATTTGAGGTGTGGCCTCACCAGTGCTCAGTACACAGGACAATCACTTCCTCAGTCCTGCTGGTCACTATTTGTAATACAGACCAGGATGGCATTGGTAGTCTTGGCAACCTGGGCATACTCATATCTCGTTCAGTCAGCTGTTGTCCAACACCTTCAGGTCCTTTTCTGCCAGGCAGCTTTCAGCCTGGCACCTTTTGTGAACCCTCAGCATTTTTTACTGTTTACTATGAGAAATGGTGATCTGTTATGGCTTCTTAACTTTCCACAGCTTATGCACAACACAGGCTGTTGGGTAAACAGTTGTAGCTTACCCAGAACACATGTTCCTGCTGAGCAAACAGGTATATCAATACAGGAAAGTATTTTAGCTTGATCTGCAAATCTATTTGGCTTTTACAAGAGATTTCAGAGAAACATAACTTTTATCAATGAATTAGTGCCTTACATTTCAAATTTGAGGGTATCCACCACTTGCTACAACCTTTTTAAAAGGATGTGGTAGTTTGAAGGATCCCAGGTCCTCTTAAGAAAACCACAAAGTCTCATCCCAGGGGACAGACCTGCTCATTCCAGGACATTGTAATAATGTTATTCTACTCCACTTTCTGGTATCACAGCTTATAGGGCAGTGCCTGGCTGATATCTCCTCTCTCCTCCTCCCTGCCTTCCCTCCCTTCACTTTTCTCCAGGAAGGGTGCACAACCCTTACTTACCTCATGGCCTGTGTGTGGGAGATGGCTCCTGGAGCAAGGAATCCTGAGCTGCCGCATGCAGCCTGCTGAGCCCTCAGAGGCCTAAGCCGGGGAGGGCAGTTCTGGCCTACTCTCAGGCCTACCGAGGGTGGAACAGATGGAGGATTATAGAAGGTTACAGTCCAATGGAGTTGGCCTAGCTTGTGGATGTATCCATTCTACCTGATCACCTTTTGCATATATGCCCCTGTAAACAATCTCCCTTTGAACTTCCAGCCAGTGTGCAATCGTTGCTCCTCTTCAAAAGAAGTGAGAGTCTTTTCTGTTCTCCAGTCCTGGGTAGATCCTGGCCCTAAACTGGGACACAAGATTAGCAAGTTCTGGCTGAAAACAGCTTGAATCCTCAGACAGTGATTGAAGTAACGGTTAGTAGATGGAGAAATATCACATCACTACTGCCATAGATCAGAGGCAATCACCACAGTCACAGCGGGCCATGTCTTCAACATGAAATTCATTTTGGAATAACATTCCTTGAAAGAATGGATAACTACCAAGCAAGTTAACTATGGCTGGGGAATCCTTCACCACTCCACACTTTGTGTTGGAGAAAATGTAATCAGAGAACAAACGTAGTCAGAGAACAAGTAACATGGAAACAATTCTCTACTGTCCTTGAAATGCAGTTTAGGTAAGCTAAACTTGTAGGTGCTACAACATGCATTATCAATTTTAACAGAGGTTTTAAAACCAAAGTTTTCACCCAAATTCTGACACTCTGAAAAGTAAGAAAGCATTTTAAAGTAATTATTTCAAATGACACCAAGGAATTAAAAAAAACCCCACACAACACACACAAAACCCACCCAAATTGTTATGTATTCCTTTTGAACATACAGTCTTATTCCAGCATTTAGGAAGCCATAAAAAGAACAGAAATACATTAAATGATTGTGTTCTGCAGAGTGTTCTTACCCATGGCAGCCAGCATGTAACATTCATTATCTGAAGTTTCACACTGGATGGCTGGTACTGAATTTAGGGCTTTGCTTGGGGGGTTGTGTCTTTCATTTTTCGTGTTTTCTTTAGAGTGCTGTCTTTTACTTTAAAATCCTAGGAATAAAGCTTAGTCTCAATCAGCTTTAAGAAATACATAAGTTTGTGTGTGAATGGTTAGGTGTTCCTGTTTTATTCACCTGCCATTCTAACAGGCACAGCCAGCATTTCTGAAACGACTGCAGTTTGAGCTACTGTTCTGCTCAGCCAAGTGCATAGGCTCCCTAATTTTCTTCCAAATGACAGTGATCAGCTGTTAAATAAAGAAAAAAGCATTGTCAAAACTCTTGCTACTTTTGTAATTAATCTAGATATTACATAGCAAAACCTAAAGTATTACTTCATTCTGTCTCTTTTTAAGAAAAGCAAGCCTGCTCATGTTCTTGGTGTCCAGCTGTTTTGGTACCTCAGGGCTCCCTGTGCAACACACCTGCAGTTTCTACTCTTCTGTTCACCTATCAATTCTGTTGCTAAATTTCTCTTTCCTCTGAAATATTTCTAGTGCTATTTAGAGATAAATAAATACTAAGTTCGGTGCAGTCTAATACCCTTAGCATGAGAAGGAATCTCTTGCACTATTGACAAGTTTTCCAAAGAAGCAGCTTTAATCAACAGGCAATACACTGCTCAGCTACAGCATGCACTGACCTTTCTTCCACTAAGTGAACAACCAAATGCCCACAGGCTTCGCTTCAGGGTACCTAGAGTTGAGAAATATTAAGGTACACAGACTTCCATGAATGGAGTAATTGGAAATTAAGGAGGTTATATGCAGCATGCATTCTAATTTGTTCTGCTTATTCACTGAATTTCAAGCTATGGAATAGAAGGTAAAATTATCAGATATTAATAATTTGAAATATTAGAAACCAATTCCATTGAATTGTAGCTTCATAAGCTAAAAGCTAGAAAATCTAGCTGCTTAATTATCATTGGAAACATGATCATCATTAATTACTTTTGTACAATGATATTGCAGCAGATTGCAAATAAAATCATGGTTGTTTGTTTAAGCAAAGATGTTTCCTATCTTTTTTTTTATTCTTTTTTATCATTGCCATTAGGAAAAAGATGAGAAAATCTGGTAAGACATCAGGGATTCAAACTTCCAGCTAACCCAGATGTCACTTCTTATTCCCAAACTGCACTGAGATGAAACCATCATACAAACCAGCAAAACCCCTAGATAGAACAAAAGCCTGCATTCTACAAATATGAATTTGAGTTTAGACTTTCCATGGATAAACACAAACATATACATTTATCTGCATTAGCAGTGAAATAATTAATGGGAAAGCAAGATAATAGCATAATTTTAGTCAGTGGAGTGACAATGTGTTAACAGCTTGTTTAATTATCAAGTAACTGTAGAAGAAAAATATTTGATTCCTGTTTTTCTCAGCTTCTTTCACCAAATATGCTAAATATAAAAAGGGTATATTTCCTATAATAACCCACATGAGCTTTTTTCCCCTAAGAATGGCAATTGGTATGAGCACAAGGCTACCTTCCAAAGTAACATTGTATCTAATGACAACAGCAAAAGAAATCAGCACTGAAAGTCAGACCCAACAGCTCCACCAAGTTTTAGACTGTTTTAGGAGACTGAGAGGTGACCTTATTCATGTTTACAAATATGTGAAGGGTGAGTGTCAGGAGGACAGAGCCAGGCACTTGTCAGTGATATTCAATGACAGGACAAGGGACTACTGGTGCAAACTGGAGCATAGGAGGTTCCATGTGAACATCTGGAAAAATGTTTTCACTGTGAGAGTAACAGCACTGGAATGAGCTGGTCAGAGAGGTTGTGGAGTCTCTTTCTCTGGGGACATTCAAAACATACCTGGATGCAGTCCTGTGTAACCTACTCTAGGTGATCCTATTCTGACAATGAGGTTGTACTAAATGATATTTCGAGGTCACTTCCAACCCCTAACATTCTATGATTCCATAAACTGTGACATCAAATGTCTTGCTTAAAAAAATCTTGCTGCATTTCTGCACATGAAAAAGCATTTATATGATAAATGTATCTCCTCACTAATGTCTAATGCTTGTTTAGTTAAGGATATTAATGTACGAAAAGAAGCTCAAAACAAACACAAAGTTGTAATAAGTACTGTTTGAGTCCACACTTCTGTCAGGCTAAGGCTGTCACTACTGCAGTTACTGTATGTTTACAATGCTTTTAATTTAATATCACATTCAGCAAAAAAAAATCTAGATGCTTTGTGCCTCATTCCATCCAAAAACCCATTTGATGTGCACCTAACAATATGTTCACTCTATTAACAAAAATGTTCTAATGCAGTCAGAAGTGATAGAGCAAGCACTTCTGTGCCAATAAACTAAGGCAACTCACAGAAAAATTATGGAAGCATCCACAGCAGAAAGAGAATCAAACTAACGTTCTTCAAATGAAGACTGTAGTAATTTAAGCACAAAATCTAAGATTTTTAATATCTATTTTCAAAAACTATCTCATTACTGCTACTAAATGCCTATTGACAAGAAAATATATGCAGCTTCTAGTTTTCTTTAACAATAAAACACATAAACATTATTGTATGTTTCTAAGCTTTTCACCCTACTGCCTTCTCAACCAATCCTCTTTTGATACTAGGTCCGTAACTAAAACCAGCTTCTGCTTGTCTACAGAAGAACAATACTGTAAAACAGGGAAGGTTGTACTACTATGATGTAATATTCCTTTAATTGAAAATTAATAATTTACTCTGATAGTCATAAAGCAAATAGAAAATGGAAACAGTTTTCCAATTTTCTCCAGTGTGTTGATTTTTGCTATTTTTAATTGAAACTTGGATCAAGGTCTGATCAAGGGCACATCAGAAGTTGTCTTGGATTGTGATACTGTTTATGATTCTGCTTTCAGTGGCTGCAATTCATTTTACTTAAAGCAACATAATTTGAGCCTTCAGCTTTTCCATCTTTAAAGAATGTAAAGACTTGTTAAAGTATAAACTCAGCCTTCCTTAGGAATAACCAAATCAAGACGCTTTTACTACCTACACTTGAAAGTTCAGGTTTTATATGATTGACATAAACTTCAGAATTTTAAGTATCACTACTCAATCCTTGCTTTACTCAACAAGACAACTGAACACATGAAATATTTCAAATCTCATTACTCTTTTTGGTGTACAAACAATTCCATAAATATAGTCACCATGGGTAATGTATTTATTGAATTGTAGAAATTAGCCTGGCAAAATTAATGAAACTTCAGAAAGGTTTGAAGAGACATTCCACAAATACATTAAAACATGGCATTTCCTAAAAGTATTTCCAGATATTTCCTACCTATAATTACATGTGCATATATGTATTATCAGAAGTATAGGAGTGGTGTTCTACAGCCAGCTTTAATACAATACACACTACATTACCCAAGCCCTCTCTACAAAGCCTTATGTAACAGAAGAATTTCCTTGCTTTAAGTGCTCTCAGGCTAAGTGTACAGGATAGGAGATTAAAAAAATGGAACAGGTGAAGGGAACAGAAGAGCAAATGCACTCCCAGGTTAGACTTGAGGTAGGAACAAGTGCTTAGAAGCTGAGAAAAACGACGTGTGAAGATGACCACTGTGCCTGGATTGCGTCTGAAAGTGGATTATGTTAGATTTGGTTAATAAAAAGGTTTTTCTGAAGGTGGACCTCATAGGTCAAATATTTTATACTATTTCCTTTACATTTCAATTTCTACTTAAATAAGGTTCACTCCAACTTGAAAAGAGGGCAAGCCAGTTTTTTCCAGGTGGCAAGTACTACAAGTTTAAAAAAAAAAAATCTCAAAGAAAACTTTTAATATCTACCTTCTCTCTTTGAAAGTTTGGAATAGGCTGAGCAGTAGTACATGAAAGAGAAACAAATTACATTTATGCTAATATATTGTATTTCTTTAATAATATGACAAGAGGGTTGCAGCTTGGGTAAATCAAACTACACAATGTAATTTAAAAAAAAACAAGTATAACATTCTAATGATGACCAAAAGAAAACATTGAAGAGGTCATAAATAGGATGTATTAAACACTAATTAGTATACCAGAAGCTTCAAGGCAACCATCTATCTTAAAACAAAGTATCTGCTCCCACACTCCAGTGTGAAAACACTCAATCAGCACAAGTTTATATATGCTGAAAAGCAACTTCTATTCCTTTTAATTGCTGATGAAATAGTAGAAATTAAACACCTTAGCAAACTAATAACAATTTTCCATTACCAAATTAGCAATCTGTTTTGTTTTGGTAGCCTGCTCTCAGAAGCCACTTTTAACATGCCCCTTTAGATCATTACTTTCTGAATAGTATTTCCAATTCATATACTTAATGTGTTGGGGTTTTTTTTCTGGGATGCTACTTGCAATAATTTGAAGACCAACACACAAAAGGAGCCAAAATGTCTTGTTGAACAACAACTGGGTAATAAAGCATGATTTGTAGGTATTTTTGCTGGTTTAAATCTTCCTGGCAATCCTTTTGGAGGCAAGAAAAACATTTGAGTAAATTCATTTAAGTCTCCTAAAAGCCTTCTGCTTTATTGTTCTGAAGTAAAACTTGTGAGGTGAATTTAAATGCACACAGCTTTTGGAACTGCTAGGGCTTTTCACAGATAAACCAGCTTTATCTAAAAAAGCAAGAGAGATAATGAAAATCCTGACAAATAAAACACACAACTAAATTGGATTAGCATTATGAAGCAGTACAGTAAGAACTAGTTATGTAATGAAAAGAACAAATACCTCCTTGATAGTGCATTAATGCTTGGGTTCGAGACTAAGGGCACTTCCACTCAGATTATAATTTAAAAACCTGTCAAGCATATTTAGCTGCAAAATTGTTACCAATGGGGAACTGTATAAATGTGATCATCATTAACACTAAAATATCAACCTTTGAATTTATCAGATAAGATAATTGTCAACAGAATCATTAACAGCTTGTTAAGTAAAAACCTTGAGTTTTTTTCTCTCCAACGTATCTGCAAGACTTAAATTTGGGAAGCACAAAGAAGTCCTTTCTGCTACAGTGTTTTCTGACTGTAAAAGCAATTGTTCAGTTGTCAAAACCAACCATCCCTGCAGTATCACACTATTCGTTTATGAAATCTGAGAGTGATCTTGGGTTTGGGTTGGGTTTTCTGGTGTGTTCTTGCTTTTTGTTTTTGAGGTTGTGGTTTTGGGGTGTGGTTGTTTTTTGGGTTTTTTTGTTTGTTTGTTGGGGGGAGAGGGTGAGGGGTAGAGTGGTGTTGATTTTTTTTTCTTTAAGCCATGTTACCACTGAGACACAAAATTTCAGTCTACTTGAAAATAAGAGCCCATTGCTTTGCCTACCAAACTGACAGATAACAGAGCACGTGCAAGCCTGCACCACAGAAATAAATATGAAGATGAAGCATCACCAAAGGCTGTGTCACAAAATCAGGACAATGTGTCTTTAAATTGTTTCATCAAAATACTTTCCCTTTTTGCTTAACTCAGCTTGCTTCATCAAGCTCTAGTAGTTCTGCTTTCTAACCTAACCCCCTACAGAGCATATGAGCAGCCATAAGGCACATGAGCCTCTATTAGCACCAATTACCACATGAATTCAAATTAAAATAGTACACCTGGCTACTGCTTCATCAGTAATGAAGTTCCCCTTGAAGTATCAGATAGAACCATTAAGATTGGAAAAGACATCTAAGATCAAGTCCAGTCATTAACCCAATACTACCATGCCCACTAAACTGTGTTCCAAAGTGCTGTGTCTACATGGTTTTTTTTTCCAACCCCTCCAGAAGCAGTGACTCTGCCACCTCCCTGAACAGTTTGCTCCAATGCCTGACCACTCTTTCAGTCAAGAACTTTTTCCTAATATCAAATCTACACCTCCCCTGGTGCAACTTGAGGCCATTTCCTTTCATCTTATCACTATTCAATTTGGAGAAGAACCTGGTCTCCTCTCAGGCTCCTCTTCTCCAGAGTAAACAACCCCAGTTCCCTCAGCTGCCCTTCAAAAGACTTGCTCTCTAGACCCTTCATCACATGCCAGGTGAAAGAAAACCATCACTGCCCTAAAAGGCTTCATTACTGTACACCAAAATATTCTGATTTTATAGGAATTTAGTAAAGGAAAAGACACTTTCTTGAAGTTCATTTTAATTCAAGTACTGACCAACTCCTTTACTCAGTACTATCATGAAAGTTATTCTACTACTTTTATGTTACGATAGTAAAAATCAGGAATGGGAGAGCTGCCCTTCATACTAGTTACCCGCCATCTCCTAAGGTTCTTTGATCTGAATTTCCCTATGAAGTCAGTTTTCATCTGACTTCATCACATCTGACATCATCGCAAAGCTAAACTTCAGGCCTTCAAATTTGTCTTTCCTAGATGCCTGGAAATGATAGTAAAGGCTTCAGAATGTTAAATACTCAGTGTCATCATATGAACATTGTGTGAATCTTCATCCAGAAGAGGCATTCGATTGTAGTTCCCAGTCTTGGAAGAAATGAAAAGATCATCTCTACTGAATGCAAGGTCATTTAATCTTTAAGAATGTGAAGCAATGTAAATCCCCTATGAGAAACACATGGCAGGACAGGAAATTAAACTCTGACTTTCATGTAGGTTACACCCAAGGCATTAGACCAACTTTACTATGAAAAGAGTAATTACAGATGAAAATTAACTGCATTTGAAGTCTCCTTGTAATTAGCAGTGAGAGACAAAAAACCCAAACACGTACCCCCCTCACTGCTCAAAAAGTTCTGCTAAACACTAACTTATGAAGATCGCTTTTAAATAATACTGAGTGTTCCAGGTGTTTGTCCCTCACAAAGCTCTCTGAATCCTGCAAGCCATCTACCTACTTCTGTTCTTTAAAGATAATATAATTAAATCAAGTATTGACTGCCTGCCTGCCACAGTTGATTCATTTCTAATTAACATTGCTGCAACAGTGAAGCACCAAAAAAAAAAAGTGTGGGCAATATTCAGATTTTTTTTTTCTTTTTTTTTTTCCCCAAGAAATCAAAAGTGGCCTTTGAAATGCTAAAGGCTAAGCAGGAATAACAGTTAAATAGTGGAGAAATTACTGCATTTCTGTTTAAAAAAAGCAATGGGCTGGCATAAAAGGGAGCAAGGCCAAGGTCTTAACATTGACGATATTTCCTCCTCCATGTATATCCAAAGTTTGAAGAAGTCAGTGTTTTGAACAGTTTATTACTAGAGCTGTCCTATTACTCTGCTCCTTGTGGATATTTACACAATTACCCAAGATACACTAGAGAAATCTGTTATGTTTGAAATGGCATAATTTCTATTATTAAAAAAAACAAAGGAAACCCTGAATATTAGTCAATTGAAATCACTTTTTCCTGCATTTTCTCTGGGGAATTCCTTGTTTAGGTGTTCCTGAGAATCATGATCATGTCAAAAGCTCTGGGAAGCTACTGTTTTCAGTGGTGTTTGGGTGCTTCAGTTTTTTAAAATTTGTTTGAGGTTTTTAATTTTAGACAATGTCTAATAATGAAGTTATCACATGCAAATAAAAAACTGTAAACTCAAGTGACATAAGTTACAATTCTGCTTCCTATAGCAATGGGACAAGCAGGATTCAGATTTTGTCTAAAAAAGTACAAAGGGTAGTGGCCAGTTACAGTAAGGATGAGTTAGTCTTTGGATCTGGTTCAAATAAGTACAAAAAGAACTGGTTACTTATTTGTTAAGCAGAACCCATCTGAATATAGAATCATAGAANAAACATTTGACACACTCTTAAAAAATCAACAGCTTTTTGCAAGGTGCTATATGTTTGATTTATGCCAGCATTACAGCCTGTCCCTACAAACAGCAATAAACATTGTATGAACACCTTCAGCAGGCGAATTCCCATTACTGCACTGCTCTGCCACTGCCATATCCTCTCCAGGGGAGCTCGTCACAGCACTGCAGACAGCATATGTGCAAGTGGCTGCTACCTGACCTTGCTTCCCAGCACCTGGAGAGCTCAGCCAGCAATACCTCATTTCACATAAGCATAGAAGTCAGCATCCCCTCAAACAGAACTCTAGGAAGTCCCTGTTCTCTGCAGTTCTCTGCTAGTACAGTGACAGTGATACTTGAACAAATGTCAGTCCTCCATGAAGAATAGGAGAAGTCAAGCTTTACAGTGCTGTAACAAGCCGCTTACATTTACAGAACTTACTGTATTAATACGCAGCATATATCCTTAAACAAAATCTTCCTCAATCTTCAGTATCAGAAAAGTCTATCCAGTGCTTAAATAGCAGCAGTACTACTATGACAAGTTAGGAGCTAGGCACAGATTTTGAGATATGCCTGCAGACACACACCTGTAGAAGTTTCATAAACACCTAGATAGATTTTTATTTATTGTAAGTAAGAGGGGAGATGGAGATTTTGCAACATATGTTAACAGGTCTCATTTCTAAATGCCTAAAAATATTTATGAAATAGCATCATGGACCTAGTTCTACCATACTTAATACTAGTAGATAAATCACACTAACAGTTTTGGTGTGCTCTAAAGGCTGATGTTCAATGTCACAGTGCCTGGAAAAAAAATAAAGAGAAATGTAAACTCTTAAAGAACAAATTACAAAATATTTCTGCATGAAAACACTGAAATATTATGATATTAATTTTTATCCTGAAGCACTGCTTTTATCTGTTCTCTCTGTAATCAAAAAACATACCTTCATTTGAAAGGTAATGCTTGAGGAGACAGTTAACAATAAAAAGCACAAGATAGCAGGTTACAGATTCATATTGTTAAATCATCCCAGAAATTGTGAAAGCTCAGAAGGAAATCAAGTCCCAGTGAAATTTTCATTGACAGTAAGTTTACTCCAATTTTTTTTCTCCAAAAGGACAAGTTCACAATGTCTAGTTTAAGAAGAGACAGAAAAATATTGAAGCATCAATTAGTTTTGAGGCATTCTGCTGATAACTGGAAACTCTGGAATGCCTTTAAGTCCACTCCAAAAGGTCCCCAAATTCTCACTAGAAAATTTGAACATTTTTCAAAATATGAATAAAATTACTTTTCTTAGGCTGTAGAATAAGTAATTTTAGAAAACTATATCAAATATCTGCATTATCTTGTATTTACACTTCATCTGTATGTATTCACTACGCAGTAGAAGTTTAATATAAGCTTTCCTTAATCCTTCATTTCCTGCTGCATGCATTCACCTGAAGGTATTGCAGTTCTTGATCCCTCCTAAATGACTCTTCCCCACAATCCTGTGGAGACTTGAAAGCCTCCTCCTCTTCCCTTTGTAGCCTTCCTGAAGAATGCAGTCTAACAGGTAATATATTTTAATGGGCCTTCAGAGATACTCTGGCATTGCTAAAATAACACAACAGGCAGGACAAGTCTATGTGAGCTGCACAATATGGCTTCACACTAGATGAAGGTTTTTCTTCAATGAAAGAACTATTAAGTTAACAGAGGCAAGAAAAATGTGATTAGGAGACAGATTTCTTCATACAGGTACTTGATTTCACAGCAGTTGGTCTCAGAGGTGCTGAGTAAAACCACACTTGAAATAATATAATCCCCAAAGATCCATACTGAACTGCTAGGCAGAATGTCTTGAAAGAATGGAAATTGCAGCTCTGTTAAATTTGTTTCTCATACACAGAGAGTGCATTCTTGGAGCTTAAATCTTTATTATCTTGACAGGATGCGTGACAAAAGGAGGTATTTTTTAAGCCGGTGACATATTGCAAGACCATAGCTCAGATTTATGCTGTTGTCTAACCACTAGTTAGACCAAAGTAGGACAGGAGCTACTCACTTTTTTTATATAAGACTTTCATACTGGGTTTTGCAGCTTATTATTGGACTCTGTCTTTCCAGCATTTCAGTCTCAGTATGATACAATCCTGTTCATTCAAGTAATAACAATGCTTCCAACAAATGGCTCCTGAGACCACTATCAAAGAGGAGACAAGACACAAGCATCGCTAGGAAAATGAGATGTTGTTTCAGTTAAACAGAGAAGACTTCAAAACAATTTTCTTGATAGACTGGTGAGTCAATGCCACTTCACAGAACTAATCTGATTCCATTAAAAACATTAGGGTTTCCTCTGTTGTACAAGTTCAGTGAGGCTGAATATTGGTACAGTATAAGAATAGATATGCTGGAAAGACACTGCAATACAGACCCACAGAAGCTGGAGAGTCACACAGAATATCTCAAAGGGGTTACACAGGCTTTTGACTGGAAAACAGGACAAGCTCAGCCTGTGCAGAAGATGCAATGCTCCACTTTCATCTAACAGGAAGGCATGTTTAGAACAAACATAACACTGGAACTCAGAAGTTTCTGCTTCTATTTCTAGCTCTCTGTAAAAAGTTAATTTGACCTCTGCACTTCTAATATCCCTTGGGGGGGCGTGTAAGGGGGCAGATTCTCTACAAAGCAGTTTAAGATGAACAGATTGAAAGCTTTACTGTAAGTCAAGATATACTTGGTTTAGAAAAGAAGAGATCTTTTGGTGTTGTTGGGGGACATTTGAAAGACAGAAGCCTTTCAGTTGTGTTGCTGTATTTATTTTTTCCAGCATACACTTGTATGAAAAACTTTCATGCATCTTGGACTAGCTATTTACTGTCTCAGCTTCATACTGGTAGAAAAATCTCTGCAGAAATATAAAAAAAAATAATCTGAGCTAATCAATTATTTGTGTGTCTATTAGATCCCTTTTTATCTCTCTAAAAGAAATCTAGATTACCCTGAACAACAGGAAAAAAATCTTCAGGTGATAAAAATTTTAAGTGCAGTGAATGGAAAAGCAACAGTTCATATCTGTCTAGATGTGCTTTTATGATCCTATTGATATCTCCTGGACAATCTATTTAGAGGCAGAGGCAGCAAGCCAACAGTTTCTTATTTTGGGATACATTCTTCAGTCCTTCACTCAATGTGTTAAACTAGAATATAAAGATACAATACAGTGAAAAAGTGAGAAGTAGAGGGTACGTTCAACTGCAGAGTATACCATCACTGGAGAAAAAAAAAAAGAGACCTCCTTTTACTTGTGATATTCCATAGCCATTAAAATGCTTCCATTCCAGTACTTTTGCAGAGAATCTCCTTTACCTTGAATGATGATGGGCTGTGTTTCTGAAGACATCAGAAGGTTTCAAATACTGCATAATATTCAGCAAAAAAATATCAGCAAGTAGAGATTATGTGAAGAAATCTGTGTAGGTCAGAGGAATGTAGAAAAGAAACACTTAAAGGTGACCTCACAGATCTCCTCTACAAACTCTGAAATAAAGATTTCTGGTAAAATATTATCACAAAGAGTGAGAAAATTATGGCTTATCGTACTGTAAAGGTCTTTAACAAGCTTGTCAAAGAAACAGTAATTTTCTTCACTAAATATTTATTTGCTTTACAAGATAAAGATACCCAAGGCCTCACTGCTATAAAATGTTTTTCCACAAATAAGAAGCTATAAAGTTTAGGGATCTGTATTCAGGTACCCTAAACTGTCAAAAGTTTTAAACAAATGGAACTGAGCTTTCTGTATGAAGTCAGCAAGTCTATTCCTGCATGCCTAGTGTGGTAATTGAAGAGCTTAGCCTTTTGGATTTTAAGATAGATACTTTTGACCTTTTTTTTTTTTCATTTAGTTGTTCCACCATGGATTGGAACCAGCATACTTGACAATTTTATACACATCCTAATTAACAATTTGGCACCATGCAGAAGGATTCAGGGCTCTTCTAGTTCCTGTCAGCAGCACACAAAGCAAAAGCCAGCAGCTTTAATTTGTTCTGACCCATTCTGTGAGCATTGTTTGAAAACTACGCTGGTCTGTAAAAAATGGAAGTTATGCTTTAACTCAAAGGCAACATCCTACAGGAAACCTTAGTTTCCTCTATAAATCAGTCAAGTCCAGAAACTGCATGATTAACAAATGCTATTTAGAGCATAAATGAAAGTCTATGCTAACAAAAATTTATCCAAAAATACATCTGGGTTTCCCTGATGGGATTTCATAGTGGGGTAGTTGGCATAAGAGCAGCTTTGCCAACTTAATGACTCTAGTGATGTCCTTTCCTGGCAGCTTTCCATCGTGTATTTTATCCTGCAGGGTAATCTGTGCAGAAGCCTCAGCAAACTGGCACTCCTGATAATCACACTCAGTCTGAAAAGCTTATTTTTACTTTTTTATGAGAATGATTACAATCAATACAGATTTCTGCCTTGCAAGTGCACTTATGTGGCAGAATCTCCACTGCCACCCACATTGCCTTGCAGGATCCTTACTTAGAAAATAACACACTCTTTGCAAGGTGCATGTGGCATTTCTAAATGACATACCCTAAGGTTGGTTTTTTGTTTTTTTTTTTTTTGTAATTAGCATTTGTTAGTTCCTCCTCATTCACCCCATCCTCCATAGAGTGAGAAATCATCAAGGAGACATATGACGAATGATACGGGAAGCAACTGCCAAAATGCTTCAGTGTGGATCTGACAGTTCAGAAAGTAGAAAATCCTTTATACATTTCTCACGTAGAAAAAGTAGTGCATGCAGATTAGGCTGCCCCAGTTTCTTAGCAGAGGAAGCTCTCTTCAACCACCTTTTCTTTTTTCAAATTAGATACTGCTTTTCTCACTAGCAAAAAAAACTCCAACCACACCCCATAAATTCAAATGGATTTAAAAGGATTTAGTTCAGCAGCTAAATACAAGGGTACTATGCTCATCTGATACTACAAAATTATGTACTCCCATTTCAGTCTGAACTCTAAAACTGCTTCCATTGTGTAACACAGGGAACACAGGTACACAAATACCATCTAACCAAGTGATCTGATTTAACAATCTCCCGATTGTAAATTTCATTGCACAATGCTGTTAAATTAGCGAGAAAAGCCATCTATTAAGGAATAAACCCTTAATTTCCCTTTAAAAATCTCATTTTGCTTTATTTCAGTGGCATCAAATGCTGCCCTGCCTGGAACACTAGTGTGTTTGAGAGTGGAGAGGCAGATAGGGAAAACATCTACCATGCAGAAAATGCAGCATAACTAAAATAATGCAAGAAGGTGATAAATAAAGATGACTAAAGTTTAAGAGTTTTCCACATCACAATACAAGCTAAAATCAAGACAAAGAAAAGTGCACTTCAGTACACATCATTTCAAGTTACCTCCAGCAGGATATTTTTGGGGCTGCTTTTATACCTTATAGAAAATCTTCTACAAAAAGGAAGACAATTTCTGGGAGTAGCAAGGGCAGGCAGTTTCTGTAAAGTCAGATGGGAGCTCAAAGTCACAGCAAGGCAGACAGGGCTGTGCCCTTAGCAACAAAAGCGCAGTCCCATGTGACTCAAGTCAGGCATACAGGACAGGTCCACTGATGGTTACCAGGTTCTGACAACTATCCAGACTTTCAGACATGTGTAGGGATAGAGCAGTTCTGGGTCAGAATTAGCATCAGAGTCATGAAGGTGCAAGACTGGGCACTGGCCTATCTGCAGTATAGCTCACACATAGACCAAGAGCAAGAATCGGAGCTTAACAGCAGCCCCAGGTGAAGAAATGGCAGGTCCTCTCTCAAGGTCACAGAGCTGTGCTATGTCAAAGGTAGCCCAAACCTCCAGGAGAGGACTTGTGCTCTCCATTAGCCACTTTGCCAGTAAAAAGTGAGTTACAGTCATGAGGGATAATGAATTCTCATTTTTGTTATTAAGTTGCAGTGTAATTCTCAAGCAAATCTCTTAATTGTTTTGCTTCTACTTTCTTTCCTTGGCTGTTATATCAGAGCCTCTCTTGCACAGGGACTCCTTACCTGCCTGTCTGCATGGCTTACAATGGAGACAGGTGCTATACTACAATCAACAGCGATACTATTCCTCTCCCTGATGTCAATCTAGAGTCAGGAAGGGGTCATATTCAAGAGCACAACTCAAATAAAAAAGATGCAACCCTACCATATGTTCTGAAAAATCCTTATGAATTTAATTACTTCAAAATGAACTTCATGCACCTGAAAGATTCTAATCTCCAGAGAAGAACCATCATGACCAGTTTTAAATAAGGTTTCCTAATTATCAGAGTACAAAGACAAGGTCAGCTTCATTGCACTCACAGCTTTTCTTCAAGGACACCACAATAAATAAAAAGAAACTCTGGGAAAAAAAATGGGAAAAAGAGGAAAAAAAAACCCACACCACTCTACTTCTGCCCTGAAAATATACAGAAAGAAATTCTACCTACAAACCAAATTTCCCAGAAAACATCCAGCACCAAACATAGAAATTAAAATAAGACTCATCTGAAACTGCTGTCAAAATGCTCTAACATCAGTTAATATTAAACATGGTAAAATTCCCAAGATTCAGTTCACACGATGAGGGGGAAGGGAAAAAAAAGGGCATTTTCAACAGAACCACTGAAACGTTTGGGGAAGGGCTGTTGCAAAGAATGACTGCTGCCTGCCTCTCTCCAAGTCGTTAGCTTATAGCATTTTCCACCTATTCTGAAAGCCAGCAACCGCTTGGGAGAATGATGTATTGAGGAAATGCACAAACCCAGATACTTATGCATTTGGCTGCCTGGTGGAAGATGAAAATGATTAAGAAAAACCTCAAGAGGATGAGGTCACAGATGCAAGGAAGCGATCCTGATCATTTCAGGTTAAGTTGTTTTGGCACTTAAAATATCTTTTTAGAACTAGGAGCACAGATTTTTAAGACAGACAAAATTCTGTGATGATTAAGAATGCAGTGCAGTTGATACATCATAACTGAGTTCATATATTATTGGAGAACAATGAATTAAAAAACAACAACAAACTAAGTTTGTTCTGAAGTTGGACACAGACACTTATTCAGCATGAAAGAGAGAAAGCTGTTTCTACATTATTTGTTATCCTAAGTATTCTTACATTACCTCAGTTTAACAAGGCAGAATGAGCTAGGCAAGACCAATCATGGATTTCAAAGACCTCAGCACTTACTGAATTGAGACACACAGTACTCAGGGGATCTCAGCTATGCACTGAGTGGGGGAGTGGGGGGTCATCACTGTTACAATTCCAAAACTCTTAAATTATCATCAAGTCTTGTTTACATCATTAAAAGGTATATTGTTCATGAACAAAATCAGAACACCGGAAAAGTAATTATTTAGCTTCATTGTATATTGTCATGAAAGTAAGTTGATACTGTTGTTAACGTTCCTAAAGGCAGATATTCCTTCTTGCTCTGGTGTGATGAAGTTTTGTAAGCGACACTAAGAAACCAAAGATGACTTACATGCACATAATGGTAATGTTCAGGGTAGTAAGTATGGAAGATTTTATCAGCTGGTTTCTTGGTATCATAGAACCCTTTAGGTTGGAAAAGACCTTTAAGATCATGGAGTCTACTCTCTAGCTAATCAGCACAAGGAGACATCAGGCTAAGGCCAAGTACAGGATCACTGGGTAACACTAAACCTCAGAGTGCCATGCTGGCTGTAGTACTTGGAGCAGTCCTATGACATGGGTGTAGCAGAACTCCAATTTCTATTCACTGATTTACTTTCCATTAAAGTAGAAGACATAAAAACATTCCTCGCAGTTGCTCGCCTCTTGGTTAATTTCTGAAACAGGAGACAAGTCTTGTCAGATCCTGAGGGACCACACTGGGTTTAGCACAACTAAGCTTGGGATGCAATACGTAAAAAATCATACAGTAATTGTAAAATGTCACTGAGGATCCACTTTCCTTTAATCTTACTGTTCCAGCAAGTGACCACAAGTGGATTGTGTAGCAGATACTGTCTGTACAGACACAGAATCATGTGTGCCTGTCTCATTCTTAGCACAACAAACTTCTTACAACAATGAAGATTAGGAATACTAAGTGCTAGAGAAGCAGCACTAGCCTAAAGAAAGATTTTGAAAACAGATTATTTTTCTTCTTGGGGCTAACAAATGACTAGAAATGTTTTGTTGCTCTGCTTAGACAATATAATCAGATCTTGTATGCTCAACATGCAACAACACCTCACACATTTTGCCTGAAAAGAAAGCTAAGGTTTTAATCAGAAAAATGTTTTGAATGTAATTTTTTTTCAGCCATGTTTTTGAACAGATGAGTTTGTCACTTTTTCAAGATCAGACACATGATTTCAGTCTTACTAAAAAGCATTATTGCTTTTTAGTAAGTTATTGCCATAAATGTACTCATTTTTTTAATGGTTCCTGGGTTCGGCTTTGGGGTGTGGTGTGAGAAGGGGGAGATGCAGCATCCTCTGGGTTACAATAGGTGGCACCCACAGACACCCAGACACAAGTGGATAATCAGTCACTTGAAAAACAGGAATTCATCAGCTAAACAAATGGCTTCAGAGACCCCAGGACTGACCCAAATTCTTTCTGTAATTTGATAAAATTTCATAGAGTGTAATCCCATAACATTCTGTTCAGACTCAAAGCTGACAAGTGTCCACAGCACTTCCCCACTAGGTTCTCCAGGGGTGAAACAAGACCATCACCACCACCAGACAGTACTTGTCAGTCTCATGTACTTCAGTTCTATGAGTTAGATAAATAAGGGGTGTGTTTGTTGGTTTCTTTTTATAAACCAGAATTACATCAAGGTTTTTGTCCACCATTTTCTACAAGAATCATATTGACTATCCATAATTGAAGCAGAAAAAGACCCAAAATATCTGCCACAGAGGTGGACTATATGTGCCTACATAAGCTAGTGTAACAGATGGAAGTAGGGACTCCCATTGCTTCAGACTACTCCTGGAGCAGTTGGTAGCAAGTACACAAGAATTCTGCTGAGTTTCAAGCTTTCCTGATGAAGACATGCAGCGTCAGGTAGTGGCAGAACACAGCATTATGTCTGGAAAGAAGATAGGGGTATTTTTAGGCCTGTTCAGTGATTGCACTGGTGATGTATTAGCCCCTTGAGAGAGAGAGACAACAGAAATGTATTTCTCCAAGAAGTTAAGAGTAGTTATACTGTGGAAATACTTGCCAGAGTAAGAATCCAGAAGACATGGAAGTTATCAATGTGGGAATTGTCAGGTGGATCAAATACAAGGCTATGGCCAGCTGGAAAGATAAGAGGCTGGAGAAGCAGCACACAATGATGCAAATATTTCTGCTTCAGGTAGATATTAAAGCTGTTCTTTAACGTGAGGCTACCATTCCTCTGCACTATAGCAGGTAGAGCAGAGTCACAGCTTTAAGCTCGTGTGCATGATTCATATTCTACCTTAGCCCTGCAAAGACAGGAAGTGATTTTATGAACCCAAAACCAATTCACACTTTAAGTACTATTTCCAGAAGGCAATCACAATCATTTGAGCAGCTTTTTGAAACCTTAGTACATGTCATTTGCCTGCTTATGTTTAATATAATGTCTTATTTTGAAACTGGTAAGAATTCAAGGGGTAGAAAAATGCTTTTATTGGTGATTCTGCATGGATCGCAGAATTGTAAAGAGCTCTACATCAATCACTGCCTTTGTTTACTCTCGATACAAGTCAGGGCCTCGTTACAGTTAAGGCTAAACCAGTATTGTAAAGTGCTGCCAGTTTTCCCTATACCTAGATGGATTGCAAATGCATTTGATTTAGAGTGGGAATTAAAATAGTAATACATGCTTGCTTAATATAGTTGTATAAAGACAGCACAACTGATCTAATGGAACCTAGTCTGCAACTACTTGAAGGATTCAGTTTGCCAGGAGTCAAGGTGTTATAAGGTATTTTTCTGGTTTGCAATACAACAACACAACCCAAACCATTTCAGATGGTTAAAAATGCCCAGACTTCTCCATCCAGTGTCTTATCCTGATGTGAACAATAATGAAAGTAGTCTGATCTTATGAACAGTATGGTTACATCAGCAGTATTCTGACAATTTCTGACTCTTTTCCCACATACCTGACGAATTTTACTGATCTGAAGTCAAAAGAAAACTCAGGTTACTTGACCTCATTATTCCACAGACTTCCACATTAACTGTGTGACTAATTGCAATAGTTTTTTTTCTTTAAAATGAAAGCCAAAACAACAAAAAAATTTCTATTTCCTTAAATATGTCATCATATCTTCCACTTTTTTTGTGCATGCATACAACTTCTTTTGCCTTCTACTTTGATTTTTTGCCTATGCTCTGAATTATTACATGTAAATGCTCTGTATTTCACAATGTTCTGGCAGTCTGACAAGTGGAAGGAAATACAGTCATCTTGCATGACAGAACAAATTCATGGTGTGAGAAAGAGACACAAGTAATGCAAACCCATGAAAAATATCCTTTAGGTGTAATTTGAAAGCACTTCCACCTACCTGTCTCAAATCTATTCTATTTGAGTCTGAATAGGAAGGTTGAAGTGCAGGAATGACCATGAAACTAGGAATGCCATCTGTGAACTAGTCCAAATTTCAACCCAGAACAGGTTGCAGTACCTCAGGGAAGTGTTAACAGGCCAGAGAGTCATTCAGACATCAGGCTTGATTTCATTTCAACTTGACAGTAGCAGAAAGTCACCCTGCCATCAAACCATATTCTTGAATCTAGGCAAAAGCAACATTTTTGATTATCCTCCCAGTACTCTGATCATATATGTATACTTCACCTGAATTACTATCACAGATGGATCACTTTGGATAGGGGCCACAGACATTGTGAATAAACACAATTTCCTATTAGTCACAATTAAAGGACGTTAATGAGCAATGTAGTAAATTTCATAGTAGCAAAAATTAATAGCCATGTGTATTTCAAAGTGCTTCAAACTATGGTATGTGGATATATTCTTTGTCTTTTAATACCAATGTTCACATTATTTTTCATTAATTGACTTTCTAGCTCAAGTTTTTAATCCTTTTATCACAAAGGGAAACCTTTCCTCTTTCTAGCTCTTTGTAATGCCTTGCATTGCTTCTAGGAGCAGCTGTTGGAATACACATCTGTCCCTTGGGCAAAATGAAGACTAACCCTACAACAAATACAGACAGGCTGGAGGGGTCACTTGTGATGGAGGTGGTCATAGTTGGCTTTTCAACTGCAACACTTCATTTCTACTATGATGACAAGCTTTTATGAACCTGAGCTTTATATCTTGCCTTCTACTTTCTACGGTTCACACAGTCATTTGTCATAGGCTAACCTAAAAACATGTCGTGCGTGGACTCAGACTGTCATCCAAGTGGAAATAGCATACTTAGTGCAGGAAAAAGAATTTATACATCGTTAAAAGTTTTGAAACTTGATTATTTTTTTCCATAAAGTTTGTATTTGCTGAAGACACTTTCGTTTTACAGCTACCCTATCAAGATATAAAGTGACCTTGGACAACAAAGGTTAAAACTTCACTATTTCATTTACTCAAATTGTAGCTATATTCCCTCAGAAGTATTTCACTCCACTGTTAATGGAATTCATATGCAGCTACATAATGCAGTGTTGATTTCCATGACACCCTGATGGAAGTCCCAGGCTTTTCAGGTGGTTGAAAAATCTCATCTTTCCTTCAGCAATTAGTAAAAGTAATTTTAACATTACTGAAGATGTAGTGAAATTAACAGACTGTGATTAGGGTTGGACAAGATGCAGCATATGAAAGAGAACCATGAACCCTCCCACACCTTTCAGCACAAGAAAAACTGAAAATGGCTGACATTAAAACCTCATTTCTCTTTCAAGTCAGTCTGATTCATCAACCCTGGTGGGCAGAAACTTTTTAAAGGCATAGGAAATAAAAATTTCATAAATTACTCCCTTATTCTATTCAAAAGTCAATTTGCCCTGTACAAAATCAAAAGGTAATGAAACCATGAATTAGTTTTTAGCTAATTATGCATGTTTACTAAGTACAGAATTCTGCCACTACATAAAGAAGAGATATAGAAAATTACATACTTGTAAACAACAGAGCACTGGAGCAATTATGTGAAGTCTACCAGCATGTTAAAATTATTCTAAAAATATTAATTACTTTTCTTAAGTGCCTCCTAAATAGAAAAAGTAATCTCTGAATATGACTGATTAGTGCAACAATCAGAAGATACTACATAACTCAGAATATCCTTTTCCAGTCCATCTGTTGGCCTTGGGCTCATCTGGTTGACAAGGTCTCTGGATGCATCTTGTCTGTGAAGTTGAAATCTGCGATGCATGGGAATCATTTACCATTAAACCTGTCTTCAAGAGTGTATGTCCATCTGCATATTGGAATTGTCCTTAAGTTCCAGGAGAGAAGTTCAACATTACCCTTGTATTCATAATAAACGACTGTTTTCAGAATACTATTTTCAAACAACCTATTCTGTAAATGAGACATCAGGGAATAAGTGGTGCTTAGACTACACAAAAGATTATATCTGAAACCCAGAGCTGAGTACATTCATTCTCCTCTTCAGAAGAGCAGACATAAAAGCATTTTTAAAAATTAAGGCTTGAAATCTAAGGTAGTGGTTGGCTCTGTCAAAAACAGTTAACTTCTCAGCTCCAGCTTGTACTGGAAAGCACTGAATTTGACACTCCTAACCATACTGACATGTCTGAAAATTTGTTTGTGACAGAAAACTAAACCATATTAGGTTGCATTGCTGGTACCCCTGTAGGTATTTGGGGGCTGCCATTAAAAGATACATCTCCAGGTTGAACAAGCCCTTTTCCTTCATTTTCTCACTATGGGGCCTCTCCTCCTGCCCCTGACCATTTTGGTGACTACCTACTAAACTAATTTCTGTTTCTCCAATTCTTTTTTTTTTCCTGCATTGATGGACCAAATTTGTCACTGAACACCATTAAAAGCAGCATGGGTACATCTTTTGCACACCCTCATTTCAAGTATTTCTTTAAATTGATAAGAAAAAGTTCACTTCCTTCACCTGACTGCTGCTTTACTGTAGAATCAATTAGATTCTAATCAGATTAGATACAGACACCATACAACAATAATTTCTATTACACTAAAAAATGCAACAGATATGCAAAGTAGATGGTCAACAAGGTGAAACTTTGTACTTTCACACTAAATTTTTCCTTTCTTTTTGCCAAATTTTTAAACACTAAGAAATTATTAATTCTATCAACACTTCTCTCTTTTGGTTTGGTTTGAGGTTTTCATCTGCTTTAATTTTTATTTTATTTCTTTGTTTAGTTTGAAGATTGTTGATTTTTGTTGGGTTTGCTTGGTTTTGTACTGAGCAGCTGCTAAACCAAGTCAATTATATCGTATATATAGTGAAATTTTTTCGTTATCCACATGGCTGAAAAATCGTCAGAACATTGCTAACATAATGTACTCTATACAGTACTCAGCACTGGTCAGGCCACACCTTGAGTCCTGTGTCCACTTCTGGGCCACTCAATTCAAGAAAGATGTTGAGGTACTGNATTGTAACAACTGTTCTATAACCAGTTGTAACAATAAAAAATATCATGTCAAGCTCAGATGGTTGCTATAAAATTAGAACCATTAACAATTAATTGTACAAAATGGAAAGTGACCTTTATCAGCCATAAAATGTCATAAAAAGTCATGAAATGCAGAGGAATGAGATTTGACCCTGTTTTACAACATAAAACTTTCCCAATAGTTGGCCTGGTTATGCATAATGCTTCTACTCAGATTTCAAACAGATTTAACAATGGAACAGCAAGAAATAACATCCTAAACGCTAAAAAAAAAAAATCTGTAGGCAGTTATCAGTTTGCAGATGTAGAGACAGCCAGAAATACCCAAGGCCCATTTAGCAAATGGCTAATTCTCAGAAATGCATGCAGTCACATTAGACATTCTATAAACATTTACACATTCAAATACTCAGCCTGAATGCTCAAAACTTCTTTCAAATAGAACAGGAAATGATGCAAGGATTTCATTAAACATCTTGTACTTTTTAGCTCCATTTGGGACAATACTTTGAGCTTCCTCTGATGCATTTGACACTAACCTATTTCTGGTTTAGGTGATACCCACCCACCCACCCTATAATCTCAGACACAGTAAGAGAAATGAGTATTTTCTCTTCCAGCAGCTTTGCTGGATCTCTGTAGGAAGGACAGTACATCTAGATGAGAACAGTATAAAAATACCTTTGTTCATAACAGGATCTACATGATCAAGTAGATGTTGCTAATGTAGAAAGTATTCAGAGAATGTTTTGTTGTAGATCAAGCATGCTTGGAAGAATATCAGCTTCTTTTTATGTCACCCCTAAGCACCTCCAGCTGCTACACACTACCAAGCAGACAGACCCTCAAATGCTGTAGTAAAAACTTTCTCAGGTCATGTCTGTTATCATACAAGTGAGAACCAACATCAAGAGACAAAATCAGCATAACAGAACATGAATTTTCAGTGCCACAGGCATATTCATCTCCACTGATAATGAACGTGGCACTACTCTCACAAACACACTAGGCACTTAGCATATAATAAGCAGTTTAAATTAAGATGTTTCAGTTAAATTTAGCTATGGTATTACCAGTCATGCAGCACAGATTTCCATACAAGATCACTTACCCCTCACTTCTGTGATGGCAAGGAAAGTCTAGACTTGCACCACTGAAAAGGATTGATTGACAGTTTTGCTGATTTCTTCAGCTCATTAAAGCCCATCTCAGAGAAAGCTGGCCTTTGCACGCAAAAAAAAAAATCTTAGGTGTGATTACAAATGTGAAGTTTTAAAAATGAAACTAGGGTAAATGTTCAGCTTATTGCACTGTAACTGTTTTAGTTTAGTTCTTCACTTTGAGCATGACTTGTAAAAAGTTAGATCATACCCATGTTGCAAGGAGCTTACCAGCCTGAATCGAATCAACTCATTCCTTGACAAATACTAAGTTCCTTGTCTCCTTCACTTCAGTTGCATTTTCATGTAATGAAAATTAAGATAGTATCAAAAAAGAAATGAAAGGATCTTAAGATGTTGTTACAGTACACACACATTTTGCCCTACATACCAGCTAGCTTGTCCCATTAAACTGTGGTACTGGGCCAATGGTGTAATTGCATTCACAAAAATAAACATGGAAATAGCACAATATTGAGGATGCTGGAATTCAGTGTGCCCTGAAGATCATAGGGGTGCATGCAGGAGGTCTGTTTTATCATATCTCCAAAAAGAAAAATCATACCAACAGGAGGTACATGGCAAAAATTATCAACGAAATCCATCATACATTTAACAACAGAACAAACCAGAGCAAACTTTTTCTTCATATGCTCCATTCCTGTATCTTCATAAATGATGTCACTGCTTTAGTAATAATATGTAACACAATATGAAACAAAAGTCTTTTACTGGGGACTAAAAATTTGTTTGGCATTATCTGAAATCCTTCCACCTCAGTCATGCCAAATACTTTGGTCAGTAGCTTCCCACAGTTAAGATGATCACATATGAATCACTTCTGCTTTTGGACTGAGCTATTCAGTAGTTAAACACCCACAAGACAATTAAAATATTTATTCTTTACCAAAAATATTAAACCACCACATGTTTTTACACTGCTACTACTGTAGACTGTCAAAATTCTTATAGGAGATCAACAGAATGAAGATGTAAACTGAAGCATCAAAACAGCAATCTCTGCAAGCCTTTGCAAAGCAAAGTAAATGTAGCTGTATTTGCCTCTATATCAGCAAGAAAGTGAAAATTTTTAACAGCTTGTCAAACTAGTCTGACTTAAAGTGTTTGCCCAACCTTTGTAGTGACTTGAATGTCATCCAGGCCACAGTGATCTCCACTGAAATTGAAAAATTATGAGACTAATACAAGCAGTGGAAAGCTAAAGATGCACATACTATGGTAGATACAACATGATTTTTGGTCATAATGAAAAGACTTCTACAACTGTTGATATTAAAGTAACACCAGTCGAGTTGTTTATATGTGGGTTCCTCCAGAAAAGGACTTTTTACTATAGTTTCCTATTTTCACAGGGAAAAAAAATATAGAGATAGGAAGATGCTTTATTTTCTATTGACCCTCATATTTTTGGTTATGTTTCCTAACCTTTTGCTCCAAATAATACCATTATAGACAGTAATTCAAACTTGCTGGCCAAAAGGCCAACATACAGCAACAGCTGCTTCAGAAGAAAGTATAAAAGGATGTCACTACAGCCAAAAATAGGGAAAAACTCCACAATTTATCAAAGAGGAAATACTTAATCTAGAACTGTTAGACAACTTTGTTTCTTCAAAGAATTAATACAAATAAACAAAAAAAATCCCAAATAAAAACACCCCAAAACACCACCACAACCAACCAGATAAAAGAACAGAATTTAGCCTTCCAGGACTGAAGGTATCAAGAACACAGCAAAGGGTTTTCACAACCCACTACTAATGCCACCCTCATCCTTTTCAGACACCCAACATTTCAAAGATGTAGTATTAATATATATGCTCATGTGTACATCCCATTTGCACTTCCTGCCCTATATATGGGGGCAATCTGGGAATGAAGATTTGTATCATGAGGCTCATGCAGCTATCTAAACATATACAAAAATGCAGGTAACACCAGCTAGCTGGTCTAGAGCCAATTGAAATTGTATGATCTAAATGCAAATTGATAATCCGCAGTTAACTCCTGTCCTTGCAATTACTATTTAAAAACAAAACAACCAACCTATTAGAGAGGCAGCCTTTCTCTCTAGATTACTCTGTGCTTCTGGTAGCCAGGAGTGTGACATCAATGGATGTTGCACCACTCATGGAACACCCCACTGACTTCACTGAACTACTGAAGTTTTGATCCAACCTTTTCTGGTGTTTCTGTTTTCTCATCTACATTGTACAGGCTAATGATTCACAGCTATCTTACAAAATAATTGTAACTAATAAATTACAGAATTCTTTAGAAGTACAGTAACAATCATGAACATGTAAGTGTTCTCCCCGTCAAACATCTTTTTAACACTTCTGCTTAGATCAAAGAAAGAGAACATTGCTATGAGAAACAAAGATCTAACCTGCCATGCTTTTACTATAGTGCCCCATTTTGAAGATTATAATCTTAACCCTCAAACACTTTCCCTTGATTTATGTAGATGAATAATTTTAATTCTGTCTTGCTGCATTATGTGTGTATATTAGGGTAATTGTAATGGGAAAGTAGATTGCAACAAATGAGGAGGGAAAGGCACATAATTTTCAGTATGTACACAGATACTAACCAAAGATGTTTACTTAATTTTACCAAAGCAATATCTCTGGAAATTAAAACTTTAATGAAAGCAATAACTGAAGCATAAACAAAACAATATTAAAAGCTCCAATATAATTTTTCATCATGTTAAAGGTTTAACACTGTTTTCCTGTTTTAATTCTACAGCACATTGAACGGAAGTTATTAGTTTTTAATATTATTATTCAGTTGTACATACTGGAAGAACAATCGACACATATAATGTCACCAGGGAGTAATGCAAGCAACAAAGCAAAAATGCAAAAATGATCACTACAGAATATGCAAGAGTGTTTTAATAACTGGAATGAGGCTTTTTGTTAGTAATGATATGCATCAAATGCAATGCTGCTGATTCCCACAATAAAAGCATTAAGATTCATTTCATAACTACTATGAAGTCTCTTTGCAATTTTTCAAATTAAAAACCATTCATTTCTAAAATGAACACCAGGACTTATCAATGATTGCAGCTTTCAAAGACTAATATACAGATATTCAAGATTCACTTTTGACCAAGTAGCCGCCCTGTAAGAAATTGGTTATAAAAGAGGAAATAGGAATACATATTACAATTAACCTTTTTATTTCCCTTCCCTTTGTTAATCATTTTAGTTGGTGAAAATGTTAGGCTGAATCCCAAAATAAAAGAAGTTAGAACATTTTGAAAGGTAAATAAAGGTTTTGTATGCCTTTAATTTGCAGCAAACCCACTGAGATTCCCTGTCAAGCCAGAATAGTTGCTTAGAGACTTGCAAGTCTCCCTATAAAGAAAAATGCAAATCTTACATTTCTCAAAAAGGACACTTGGGTTTGTGGTTTTTTATTAGTATCAAATCATCAGTAACTTAACAGCTTTGATATATCAATTTACTTTCATATAAAACTCTCATTTAATTTTTCTGCCTTGGAAAAAACTGAACGTACCCAAGTTCTGTGCATGGTGGAAACAGTGTTCTGCAGAACATTATAGAAAAATCAACATTGTTTTTTAATTACTTGTTTGTAAATTTTCAAGGTATATCCTGTGTTCATAAATGAACAGTAGAATGTGACAGTCAATAGACAAAGAACCATAATTTAGCGAGATTTATAGGTGCTTGATAGTAAAACATTATCTACTAATGACAATTTCCATAGGATGAATCAATCCCGTTGCAGTAAGTGCACAAAGCTTAGAGAATCATCACAAAAAGATAATATCAAGTTAGACCTCAGAGAGGGAAAAACAAAAAAACACACAAGCCCTGAAATTTCTCACTAGGGCTGAAATACCTGTACCATTTCTCTTTCCAGCTCATCTCACTGTTACATCTGGCTTACTGTAGATCATAAGGATCAATGAGAGATTCATGGCTCTTATTAATTTATTTTGATTCTTTCAAACAGGTTTCTGCAAGACAAGTTATACAGATGTATTTTCCAACATCAAGAAAAGATACTCTTGTTTGTAAATTATTTGCCCTGCTTTGCTCTCTATTGATACTGTTAAGACAGGGATGCTCCAATCTTACTGAGCATGCAATTGGTCTGAGTGTTATAAAAGCATTAGTTGCATTTGATTTCTGGGGGCAATGTGAAGGGATGATAGTTTCAATGTATAAAGTAGTTTTTACATGACCAATGTAATATTACTTAGGCTAACTAGTAAGCTAACTCTTCTCTAGAGAGACCACACAAAATCTAACTCTATAATCCTTACATAAACTGTATGATTCTGAAGTATTTGCTTCACTCAGCACCACTTTATTATTACAAACTACATTTTTTGCTTCTGAGAATCTTTGATTGATCAAGGTTTATTGGTAATTAACACAGATACTCACTGTGCAAGTCTCCCCATAAGTCTTCAAGTCTATGGACATTTGTTCAGCCAAACTAGGTTAATTCTTTTATTGTAAAAAAGAATAGAAGGGGAAACTATTAAGGACTAACGCAAAATTATGCAAAAAATATCCTAATCAGCACTGCTCATTATAATGAACTAACCCAAGGCCATTCAGAATATAATACCACTGAAATTGTTAAATCCACTTCATCTCAAGTTTTGCTGATAATGTGATCTACTGCACAAGAAGTGTTGTTACATGATGAATTGCATGCAAAAATGCATCAGCTTCCATTACCCAAAATTGTTCATTCTGTATTCTCACTTACTGAATATGTCCTAAAGGATTTAATTTGTGTTTTAAGGGCAATTACATTATCTTACCTTTCTTCATCAATAATCCAGTTTCTAAGCTGTGCTAAATGATAAGGGCAAAGGACAAATAATTACTCAAGAATCAGACTATTATGCAGGAAAATGAAGAACTATTTACATTCCGGTGTAAATTTACTAGGAACTGTTTCTGTTTGATAAATGTGATGGCTCCTACTATCCCTATTTTACATCAGAAGAAATTAAGACATTCACAAAGTATTCAAAAGCAAATCCCAGCTGCTTTCCCAAGAGGTGCTGGCTAATTTACAGATTGATGGCAATTTAAACAATAGTATTAAATTAACCAGGACAACAACAACAAATTTTACCTTGTGGCAGGTTTAAAAGAGTAGTGGTTTATCATGTTCTCAAATAAAATTCATTTTGCTTTCACCCAGGACATATAATCAGATTGTCTCTCTGCCTGCAGGTGGCCAGTATCAGTCAAATGACAGTTTAAAAGGTCCCTCAGTGTTATAAAAAGCATACAAAGAAAGCTGCAGTTCTGAAATTCTGAATTCTTCAGTATTCATTCTGTTACATCAGTGAAGGAAGAGGAAAAAAAACAAACTAGCAACACAGGAAGAAAAATTATAACATAAGGGATCAGCCTCAAATATATCACATTAGGAATATCAGTAAGTGTTTCTAAAATTATTTTATTGTATGTTTTAAAATCCTACTGAAAACTTCTCAATTTTCCATCCTAGGTTTAAAAAAAAAAATAATGAATGCAACTAGGGATGTATTTTTATTACATACATTTTCTTCAATCAAGACAGTGAAAGAGGTAGGCACTTCAGGGCAGCAATTTCTGTTTCTAAGAACATATGTGTTTTAAGAAACTTAGCTTTTAACTATTTTAATTCTATTAAGGTACTTTTATGTCACAGTCAATATAAAAAGGATTGATGGAGTGTATGCACTCCAGAAGTAGCTGGAAGTCAGGATAGGCATAGATTCATGTGCTTGGTGAAAAAACTGAAGACAAGGTATGTGTGTGGGAGGCATGTTACCAACACTGAATCAGTTCCTTGAACCCTGACTTTCCCTTTTTCATAAGTTAACATTATAATAATTTTATTCGAAGAAGAAATTGAGGAGTCTTTACTTATTCTATCTCTACTTTTCCCCTTGGCCACTGGAATGGGCTGCCCCAGGAGGTGGTGGAGTCACCATGCCTGGAAGTGTTTAAAGTGTTTGAAGTGTTTAAAAAGTTTAAAACTTGGTGCCATGGTTTAGTTGATTAGATGGTGTTGGGTGATAGGTTGACTTGATCCCAAAGATCTTTTCCAACCTAATTTATTCTCTGATTCTGTGATCTTTCCTCTCAAAAAGAAAGTTGGCTAACATCACAACACATTCATCTTATTTCTATTACCACACTTTCCTGTTACAATTCAATACACTCGCAGCAATTCCAGACAGTCCAGGATTACATTAACACTTTAAATGCACAGCTAAGCATTTCATATGCCACCTTACAATATTAAATCCTGCATAAAATTGAACAGTTTTGAGTAGATCTTTAAGTGGTTTTGGTGCAAATATTTAGAGATCTACTGCTGAAGTTGCAAGTTGAACAAGCTTATTGTTCATGCCATAAATGCTTTATGCTTATCCTACAGATCTACTTTACACAGAGTGAGAATCTCTTGTAGGGAGTAGAGAAATGAGACAAAGTCTAGCAGATACCAGAGCTCATTTACATTTCCTGGACTGAGTCAGAGTTCCCTCTGAAGGGAAGAAACAACTTGATGCTACAAAAATCAACTAAAAGTCTGGATTAATAAAATTCCCTTTGACTTCTGTCAGCTTTGGACTAAGATTTAAGTGGGATTTATTTTAATGAAAGCAAAAGAAACATTCGAAATAGCAAAGTACCTTGATTAAAACTAAATTGATTTTATTAATAATCCCATTCAAACTGTATTCTTCAGACATTTTCAGAGAGCTTTTCTCAAGTAATGAAACTGTGGGAACCAGCATATTGAAACAGCAACTCCTCTATTGAAGGAGTTTACTTAGAGTAGAACTGACTGTACCTTGTTCATTTTTCTTGTGGCCGTCCCATTATCTAAAGATTACATTCTAATTATAGCTGCACAAAGTAGAGCACTCATTTGATTTGGATGGTATTATTTCAATACTATGCCAAGTTCCATGAAATGGATGACATGATCCATAAAACAGCTGCACTGACTTAGTAAAGGTCTACACGGGTTCAAAATACAAATGTACTTGCAGGAGGATATTGAGGTGCATTAAATATTTCTACAGAAGGTCAACAGTTCATACTAAAAAGGTAATATTGTGTCATCTTCCTAAAACTTGTTTCCCTCTGACTACAACTATGTTTCTGTCTTGGTAGGCCTAAGCAGGCCAAAACAGGCTTATATATGTCCTGGCTTACCTAGACATGTTTTTCTGCTCTCCCTCCTTCTGTTTTGGGGAGAAGCAATCACAGAAAGGAAGACAAAGAACCTGTATCCACTAAGCCTAAGGACTCTGGCCTGCCCAGACTTGTTTGCATCCTGTGGTAAACAAGGTACACACACTCAGCTTGTGTACGCCTTGTGCAAGGCCTGTGTGCTGCCCTAAAAGGAGTAAAGCAAGCCTATGGCTTCACCTAATATGGTCAAGCTTGGCTAACTGCCATTCTGATTGGCTATTCTGTGTCCAAAGTCTTGGACTGTATGGATAAAAGGAGATGAGGCAGGTGACAGAGCGCTCTGCCATTGCCCCTGTCTGCCACCGTTGCTCATTGCCTTATTGTATCCTTAACTACCTGGAAACTCCACTGCTTTGAGTTTACCAGGAACAGGCTCCAAATGCTTCCACATGATCACCCTGCATAGCCAGCATGACATCTGTGCCAAGACTGCGCATTGCAAGACATCCTGCCTACACCTGAAAGTGTCCTGCCAAGACAGGGAGTCCTGGAGACACACAAATCATCCAGAGGAGATCAGGACCAGGTCAGAGATTGTCTGCCTCCTTTCCCCAGCACCCTGAAGTCTGGGAAGACTCAGAAGTCTCAGCAGATGACAAGACAGTAATAGAATTCCCTGACAGTGTTTGGATACTGTCTGAAGCTGTAGCTAGCCCTGCAAGTCAGGAGATAATTTTGTAAGTATTTAAAGCCTCTTGTAATTCACCATCGCCTTCTGATGTAAGCACGAAGGAGCTCCTTAAGACCATATAGTGGGCAAGCATTGTATTGACAGCAAGAACCTTCTCTCCCAGTTCATTTCATGTTATATATTATTGCTAGTTATTTCTAGATCCTGTGTTATTATCTGTATAACATTTTCCATTATTATTAGTAAAATTAGTGGCCAAAGAGGCAAGAGTTCTGAATATTGAATATTAATAAACAATATTTATCTTTGAAAATCATATCTTGCATCAATTAATTACCCCTCTGTTACAATTTCTCAGGTCTGTGAAGCAAATCACTACAATTCTTCAAGTAAGCTTCCAAACCTATTGCATCCATTAATACCATAGGAAACTGTTTCTTAGCTGCTGATAGCTGCTTCCAGCCCCAAGCTTTTTGGGATTTTGATTTGTTTGGGTTTGTTTTTTTTAAGCTCATTCAATAGCTTTACTGCACACAGGAAAATCATTAGAATAAAAGACACATTTGGCTGGTATGGAAATAGCTTCAGTAAAGCTGCATTTGTTTATGTTGGTATTGTGTTTTCTTGAAATATTTTTCTGTTTGCTTGGTCAAGTCATCTCTCTTCTCTCCCACCTGATTCTTAGATTATTGTGGGTTTTAAAACCTTCGAGTTACAAGTATTTAAACTTTAAATTTCAAAGGCTGTTGAGTGCCAGTTAAGATTTAATCAACTCAAACAGAAGAGAAAGTCATGTTAAAAGGTTCTTAAGGCCCAAAGGAATTCACAGGCTGACATCATTGGGAACTTCAAAAGCACACCAGTGTATGTGGGTGGGTGTGGATCATTTTGACAAGGCAAAGAGAGCAGTGATACCACTAACTAGTATGAATTACCTGCAAATGGCAAGCAAGTGGTGGATACATAGCTGTGGCAAGCCTCCTGGTGCAAGAACTGGCTTTTCGGTGTCAGAAAAGCGCTGACCAAACGCTGATGTGGTTTAATACTAACCCATAACAAACACGATTTAACTTGCAGACACCTAAGCAACTATGCATTTTATGGGCAAACAAGCTTAATTAGGGAGGTTAATTTTTGTTCACACACAATTGAGATGTAAAAACCAATAGCTATATTTGCTCTATAGCTGATAACTATTTTGTTGTCTTTGATATTACTCCCAATTCAATGCATAGCTAAGACTGCTTTACCTGGAAGGTATTTCTGTAAGAGATTTCCTTTTTCATTTTTTTCTGACGCATTCTATTCTTATTCTCTATGAAAATAAACTACATGATGATTAGGAAAAACAACAATAAAAATCAATTCCACAGGCAAGTCATGTAAGAGGAAAAATGCTGGGTAGAGTCTGTAAATAGATAGAAAATTCAATATCTGTAATGTCCAAATATCCTAACTCACAACATACATAATTAAAAAAAGATCGTATCTTTTAAAATTATCTTCCTCAGTCTTACTCTTTAAATGCTTTCACTGGGAGATAAATTATGGCTTTTCAATAGAAAACAATCTTTTTCAAATAGCTCAGGATATGAAAAGTGGAAAAGCTTCCTAGGAACAGAATATAGGTATTGTCTGCCTTGTAGCTCTTTCTCTATAGCCCTCTTCATAACTTTCCTGAGTTCAGCTTCCCATGTACCAAGAGTCCTAATCTCAGTTCTGACATAGCCAGCTTGTGCTCCTGAGAAAACTGCTAACTTGTGAAAGACTGTTACAAGACCATTCTTGCTGTAGCCTTGACTTAAACCAATATATTTTATTTGATGCTTGGTTCACAAGCTAGATATTCTCACTTTACCACAAAACAAGAGTCTGAGTCTTGAGTTGCGAAATAGTGTAAACCCCATCAGCAGAGTAGTAAAATGTTTCTGTTACACCACCACAGAAAAAGAGCAGGGAAAAAAATAATTTTAAAAATAGATAGAGGCACTTTTGTAACAAAACACAGTAAAATAAATATTAAAATCAAACTAACCAAGAGACAAATCACTGGAAACAGCTGTAAATGGAATACTGAGGCTCAAGATTTACAAGTGAAATCACATATACTTATCAATACAGTGAGATAGATAATTCAAAGAGCAAAATGCCTTAAAAAGAATAAAGGACAGATCCTGGTCAGTTTCAGAATAGAACAGTGAGCTTTGTGTCTTAAATGAAATGTGCTTGCTCCTAATGAATGCAACATCCCATAGCTTGAAAAGCATTTGCAGTTGAGGCTGTATGTAAAACAATTATTTCTCAAACCAGTGTTACATCCTCTTCATTTCATGTTTTGCAGTATTGCAACACTTAAGAATCTTGTATTAACCATCTGCATATTTTCTTCAGCTGTGACTCAGTAGCAGAACATTCTGTCTCATGAGTGTACATGACTCATCATATGAAGCACAATATGTTTACTTAAGAATAGCTGTGCTTTAGAACAAGCTGTTTAACATGAGAAAATGGCACCTAATCAGGGAAAAAAAAAATGGTTCAAGCAGGTTGCATCAAAAAATAATTGAGGAAGAGTTTGCAATAATCTGTATGAAATTTGGGTTTTTTTTTTTAAGCTTTCTACAATCCAAACATTTTAAAACCTATTTTGATGACGATTTAGATAGTACAGACTATACATGCCTAGGAAGAACATATTGACTAACCCTGATAAAGACAGAACTGTAAGATTTAATTTCAGTTTTAAATTCTTTAAGATTAATCAACATACTTGTCTCAAGGCTGGGGTCTTAACTTGAAGACACTGAAGAGCTTCCTTTGTTTAGAAAGACATGGTTAGATTCTGCTGCAGAGGGGGTAATTGACTACTGTGAGACAATATTTCAAAAATATTAATATAGTTTATTAATATTAATTACTTGGAACTCGCACCACCCCGATCACTATTTAATAATAATAACAGGCTCTTTGCAACGTTATGGAAACTATATCCAGGTTATAACAGGATCTGGAAATAACTATTAAATATATACATTAACTGAACTCGATTTAAAACTGGAAGAGAAGGTTTGAGGTCCATATACCGCTAGCAGCCAGTTATGCCGCTTGCTCACTAGATGGACACAAGGAGCAACTTTCTGCTTATGGCAGAAGGCAATTAATAATTACAAGAGGTTTTTGGTATTTACTCAAAAAGCATTGTCTGACAGTACCCAAGGCTCGTGGCAGGGTTGCTGTCGGTAGCCATCTTCAGGCTTAAGAGTTTCCCCAGGCTACTGGGCGCTGGAGAAAGGAGAGAGACGATCTCTGACCTGGTCCTGGCTCTCTTGGCAGCAGGCTCTCATGTACAGGCAGGATGTCTTGCGGTGTGCAGTCTCGGCATGATGTCACGCTGGCAGTGTAGGCCGAATGCGTGGAGGCAGCAGGCACGGATGCAAGCAGACACACCTTGTAATGGCGAAAGGCACTCACCCTGTGTTCCCTGCCCCTTTATCCAACACAGCCTGAAGAACAATGGGCCTTTGGACACGAGATAGCCAATCAAATGGCAGTTAGCCAAGATTTGGCCATATTGGGTGAAGCCATAGGCTTGCTTTACCCTTTTTTGGGCAGATCACGGGCCTTGCATAAGGCACCCATGTGCACCCTGTTTACCGCAGTTCCTGGGCTGATCCTAGACCCCAGACTTAGTGGCGCCAGGTCCTTTGTCCCTTTTCCCACGGTTGCTCTCCCCAAAACAGGAGGAGGGAGAGCAGAAAAACATGCCTGGGCAAGCCAGGACATGTACAAGCCTAATTTGGCCTGTTTAGGCCTACCACGACAGATTCCTCTACCTTACAATTGCTAACATACATTTCCTATTAGCCAAGGCAATGAAACCAGGTTTCACCACTTCTTAGGGAAGTTACACTTTATCAATAAGAAAGCCTCATTACACAGCTCTGGGATATGCTGCTGGGTTAAGGAACAACATAATTGGAGTTTATTTTACCTATGAAAGAGTTCTTTCACCACAAAAGACTCTTAAAATACCATCTTCATCAAGATCTCTCCAGAGATGCCTATAGAGAAAGCGTTTCTTAATAAGCACTGTTTACTGCTTGGCTGATTTTCATTTAGTTCCCCTGCACAGTGCTTACTTTGACAGAGCTGTAGTTAATAACGTAGTTGTTAAGACCAAGGAACAGCATTTCTTATCACTTTGGATATAGGCTCTAAAATATACAGAACAAAATTAATCACTTGGCATTTTTAACATATTGAAAACTCCAAACACCATAAAGCCAATCTCATCCCACAAATTTATATCTCAAGTTCCACTTGGCATTGACCGATGGTCTGAACCCTCCATTTCCAGCTGCTGTCACTACAGTCCATCATCCAGACTGGTAGAGTCTACACTCTTATGTTATTCATTGCGTAAGTAAACAGTGCTTACAATAGGCACCTCTATATTGGTTTTCCCTAGCCTTACCTTACAAACTTGTCCCCCTTTATCTGTATTCTGCTCACATTTATATTGCTTCCTATTTCTGAATAAATATCTGGTCCTGAGCTAAATTTTTCAACCAGGTGAAGTGACTGTTTGCGAGTAGTCTGCAAACAAATTCTAAGTTTTCCAGACTGGGGCAAAGTGTGAAAGCAGAAAACACTTATGGACTGGGCAATTACAAAATTTGGAAGTTACTTATTTATAATCTGTTCTTAACTCTCATATATTGCTTTAGAAGGTTTGCATCTGTCCTCATCTGTCAAACTTCCAGATTCCCAGGCACCTCACAGTGACCAGTCCTCTCACATACATCTAGGCTAAGTAAAGCAGTTGGCAAGGATCATCACACTGTGCATAAATGCAACTTTCTAAACAGATGGATACATTTATTCTTAGCCCTTATTTCAAAAGAACACATTGGAAAGGCTCAGAGATATATCAAGTGTTCATTCTGTGATAGGTGATGCATACAAACCTGCTGAAAATTATGGTAGTAGTTGTAAATTATGAGAAGCCGCAGTCTGGGGTCTCATAACTGGATGGCCTAGATATTTATAAGGATATACATACTAATGATGAAGCAGCAGTTGTCCATAGAAAAGCTGATATAGTGAATATTCAGTTTTGTCTTTCTGACAGCTCACATGGGAGCACCGAGTATTCATTTCTTTTTATTGTGCTAGAGTCAAATTAGAATATTGTTTAAAGATATGGGGCAGTACAATCCCACTTGTGTGACCTACTTATATTTAATACTTCCAGTCTTCAGCAAGAATGGTTTAAAGATAGGGTAAAATTCAACTTACAGCAATACAAAATTTAAGCAATTCCATTTATTAAAAAAAAAAAGATATATTCAACTACTGCTCCAAAATAACTGAGGTCAGTTAGTGACCTACACCAAAACCTTTTCAATACTTCTCCTTTATCCAAATATGAAAATGATGTCAAGGACACCACACTGAATTCTCTGCCCCAAGTAGGATTCCATCTGTATAGTATTCATATTTTGGGTTGTATGAAAGGATTAAGCCTAGTTTATACCAATATAACTTAACTGAAATTTGATTGTCATGACTGTGACAGTTTTGGAAACAGAACCCACACACAACCCCTGAAAGCCATGACATAGTTGGTTTTACCTTGATATCATGGCCTGGAACACTTGCACCCCTCAACCAGCCACGCAAACAGGAATCTTTTGCCTTACTCTACCTCACACACTTGCTCTTTAAGAACCATCAGAAATGTGACGGACAAGGGTCTTGAATTATCCTCAAGCAGAAGTTCAAGCCAATAAAGATCAAAAGCAATTTAGTCCTAGCATTCTCTTCCTGAATTTCTTGTCTGTGATCACAGACATATTTGTTATTTTCTACTAAGGTCACTTCAGGTCAAAAACCATTACACCAGCATATGGCGATGAAAGCTCAGGAAGCATTTTAAAATAAGCATGTCTTAAGGCTATGAAAAGTTGAAATAAATTTATCCACTATTTGAAATGCATTGTGTAAGCTTGTTCCTCTTCTGCTAGGGAGATTTGTATTATCTCTACATGAAGTACAGTTTGTGATATTGAGAAAGAACATCCTGGGCTGAACGGGTCCTCTCCCAGTGTGCATTTCACAACCTATGCCCTACTCCCAGTAGGACAGCAAGAAAACACAGCTAAGACAAAACGAGCTTGCTCTTGTTTAGAGCACATTTCAGTGGACCAAAACAATTTCCAAAATACATATTTTTAGAGTTTGTCCCTTTTTTCTGTTGTCATCTCTCAAACCACAAACACTACATGCAGATAAAGAGGAGTAGATACTTTAAATGCGAAATGCTAAGACATCCTCTAGCTCCCCAGAAACTGATTCACAGCTTGACCAATGCACCACAATTGCATGCCACTAAGAATACATACTGGTCTGCTTACTATCCCCTTGGTACAAAGATTGTGAACTTCACTCAAGAATGAGAAATTGACTGCTTTTCAATTACCAGAAGGAACCTTCCTGTGCCCTCATGAACACATTGATATGCAAAAACTATTTATTTTTATTCCAATTAGCATAAATTCATTAAAACAACTGAGGAATAAAATAAACCTTCACAAGGATCACCTTTTAAAGACCTTGGTTCGAGCACAGACTAGTAATATTTCCAAAGAGAATTCCATTTGTCAGCTAACGCTACAGCAATACAAGTTAAGAAACCATGTAGACCAGCAATGGGATAAAGAATCAATACACATTTCTCATTAGAAGTATTTGTTTCTTAAAATTCTACCAAAGTCAAGTGCTTGAGGAATAGCTATTACAGAGTCAAACACCATGATATTACTTTAAAGTCCTTTGCCAGACTAATGTATGAAGGCAAAGCACAGTAGAATGAATAAATGCAGAAGTATTATGTGGTGGTCATACTGAATGCTTGGCCAAATAAAAGCAGGTGGTTGCATATTCCATAGGTAAAAGTAAAGGAGGAAGCATTCTTTCCATAGGTGCATGACATCACTCAAGATTGCCATATATTATCCTGGACAGTTTATTTGGAAGCAAAATAATTTTACAACACACTGGGAAAAAAAAACCACACATCAAGATTTCTTTAAGTTTTCCCAGATTACAACCAACATAATCAACAACATATTCCACTTTCAACTGCTGAGGACTGAAATATCTAGGATTAGGGAAAAAATTATGACAGACCAGCTGAAAGAATTATAAGCAAGTCAAGATGATTTCAGTCCCTGAGAATAAGTTTCCTGGGCACACCACCAGCATGGTTTTTGGGAGCCACTGTAATGAACTTAGTTCTTACAAGTCATGCCTGAACGGCCTGGCTGGCTTTCATGATGAAATGAGTGAATTTGTGTAGATGGAGAGTGCAGTGAACATGATTTACCCCAAGTTCAGCAAAATATTCAACACTTCCTCTCACAGTACTGCTGTGTTTAAGTTGGGATGTTACAGCCTGCCTAGGTAGACAGTCCAAGACAGAAAAACCTGGTTGGATAATCAGTTAGGTTCAGAGGGTAGTGATTAGTGGCTCACACTGTACCTGGATGCTAATAGAAGTGCAGTACTGAAGGCATCCATAGTCAGATTTTTCCTGTTTAATATCTTTATCTTTTACAACATAAGCTGAGGAAGGACTTATAGCTGGAAGATGGTACCCTCCTGGAGTTTGCAGATGACAACTATGGGAAAAAAAAAAAATCTAGTTAAACATTCTCGACTGATTCGGAAAGCACAGTTTGTCCTCCCCTTTCTGTCTATATCATCATGAATAAACTTTTCATTTATGGAATAATTCCAATTCCAATACATGTCTTTTAGTTACTTCTCTTACTAAGGTGTTTTTTTTTTCCCCCCCCTTCTGTAATTCCTCTCCTTCCCTGAGGGATATTTCACTTATGGAATTTCATTTAAGAAATTAGCAGTATTTCAGTCAAGATATCTTAAAGAAAAAACTTGAGTTGGTGAATACATTACTAAAAACTACAAAATAAACTCCCTACCAAGTCTGAAATTCATTACAAATATTTCTCCTCAAAGGTTAATAAATAAATAAATTTGAAAACTTGAGTCAAAACACTTTTAATTGTTGGTCATAATCATCTCAAACTTACAAGGAAATGAAAAGGCAGAATATACCAGCAGCACTTGTCTGAATTTTCGAAACAGAGAACAAAATAGGAGTGATCAAGATTATTGCTTTAGTCGGAGATAGGAGCCAAAAACAGGACAAGGAATAAATCAACAACAGATTTCTCTCTGGAATGATACTTCACATTAAAAATGTGAATTTTCATTAAACCTTGGCACAAAACTTTCTGGTAGACAACTTGTCATGTCCTCACATATACTGCAATAAAATGTATAGGGACAAACGCATGAAAGAACTCATAACTGAGCTTCAAAAACAAAACCAGAAACTGCATTCGACAGCCTCCCAGTTGAAGACAAGCCTATACTTGACAGACTGAAGACACTCATCTAAGTAAGTGCAAAGTGACAACCACAACATCGGGTTGCTCTGCATCCAACCCATTTTATGTAGTTGCTACTGAGAACTATCCAGTGCCTATTCAAGACATGAGAATACAAGGTTTTACACCCTTGTACTTTGGCTATACACAAAGATTACTGCTCCCAAGTAACAAGTGCAAAGATATGCCTAACAAGAATCTCACACTTCTGTTCTTAACTAATAAGCCAGAACCTCTTTCAGCCTTTTTGGCTATGTCATAATACACCGTGCTGGTTTGAGGCTAATTGAAATATTTTAATGGAGCAAATTATACTATAGGTTGTGAAAAGGAAACAATGGTGATGTCTACTTCACTCATAGGCTTGCTGAGATGTTTAAGAATAAGTACTCAAAACATAGATAAGTCAGTCTCTGGGGCACAGCATCTCAGTCTAGCAGCTTCTGGCTGTTTCTCCCCTCTGCTGAGTAACCTCACTAACCACTTTCCTTCTAACCCCCCTGGCCAATCCTCCAAATTCACCTTGTGTGTAAGGCAAACCTTGGGGTAAGGTATAGGGGTGGGGAGAAGGTGAAGGGTGGTTGGGAGCCCCTCCTGGGGTGTCTGATTTCTGGGAGGGGTGTCATGTTTATGTACTACTTTTACCTTGTATATTTCTGTAAATATTCCGGTATATAGTGTATATATCTGCTTGTATATTGTGCTAAACTGTAAATAGAGCTTCAGTCCTTAACTTCCAGCCAGCCGAGTTCTAGTCTGGGTGATTTTACAAAGTTGGGGGGGGCAGGGAACTCCCAAACCATCACACACACTTAAAGGACTAACTGAAGCCTGCATTCTGCCAGGAATTGTAGATACAAAATGAAATAAGCTGACTGTAGCAAAGTTCTGACTATCAAGCCTGCACCCTGTAATTCTGCCAATTTCATGAACATAATAGCAACGCCCTGTTGCTTTGTCAGAGCTGGCAGTTCTTCCGACAATGACTTTCCTACCTCCAGCTGCTGTGTTGAAATAATTTGTTGTCTCTTAAAACTGGGATCTAAATTTCTGCTTCAAGAAACACATATCTTAAGAGGACACATATAGGTGAGAATGACATTGAGAGAAGATCTCCAGGAATACTAATTTCATCATATTCTGGCACATTCCAGGGCAATGTCCACTTCCGGAGAAGTGTATTCAAAACAAGAAACTGGCTGTTACTGGATGGACACCTTAAAATGTTAAGACTTGGGCACAAGAACCAAATTCACTTATCTAGAAGTTCATCATCTTAAAGTAATGTTGAAGATGACAACACAAAAATTAGTTTGAATTACTGCTGCCAGTTTAGAATTTTCTTAATGCCCACTCAAATCACTTTACTTAAAGCCTCTCAGTGGGTTGAGCAAAATTTCCAGACAAGTTTTATTTAAACCATAAACAAGTGTATGTACAGCCTGCAAGATGGATTCTGCCTATGAGAACATCTTGTATCTTAATATCTGCTCTAGGATCTGTGGTCCCTCCTCCATCACTGGAGACATGCTTGTTGAGTGCTTAATCACATTTAAGGCATGTGACAGATTAAGGCTTGGTAAAACAGGTTAATGCTCATTGATGTAGAGGGATTGCACGCAGACACCAGTCACAACATCAAAGGCCTTTTGATTTGCACAGAGAAGACCAATGTTCACTTCCCAGGGTGACCACACAGAGCAGTTGGAAGGATCTGCCCTCCCTTACATTACCATACATACAACTGTGTCAGACATATTTTGTCATGTGATTACCTCTTGTGAGAGTCTAAAGAGCTCAGCATAGCAGCCACATCAGCCTTCTGAAAAAACCCAACCCATTATGCACTACTTGATATACAGAAACCACTTAGTATTGCAAAGTAATTTTAAGTTCTGCTCAACTTGTCACATGAACTGAGTTCTCAAAGCAGATTTCAGTGAAACAAAACAAACATGAGAATTTACATTGGAACTGTAGACAAAGTGATTAAATCCTTTTGCTAAGACAACATGTGTAGGTAGGTTGATCTAAGCAGATGCAAATTTAGAAAGAGAAAACAACCATTTTTTTTTTTATAAGTACTTCTGACATTTGAGGAACATTAGGAAGTCACAGAATGTTAGAGGCTGGAAAGGACCTCCAGAGATAGAGTCCAACCTCCCTGCCAAAGCACCTCGGGTAATCCAAAACAGGAATGCATCCAATTGGGTTTTGAAAGCCTCCAGAGAAGGAGACTCCGCAACCTCTTTAGGCCACCTGCTCCAGTGCCGTCACTCTCACTGTAAAAAAATTTCTCCTCATGTTGAGGTGAAACCTTCTATGTTCAAGTTCGTACCCATTGCTCCTTGTCTTATTGCTGCAGAACACCAAGAAGTCTGTTTCTAAACAAGAAAGTACACATTTCATTTAGGTAGAAAATACATAAACATTCCTTATTGCAAATTCTTTGGTGAGACTATTAAGAAGCTACACTGCAGGTTGTGCCTGTTGCATTTGAAGAAACGTCACATCTTGCACAGAAATTCTGGCCAATATTCAACATTACGAAGTATCAAAAGGAAAGGAATAGCACTTACATATGCAGACAGTAGCAATAATTTTAACTGAGATATCACTAAAGAATGTTAGTGCTAGTTTAATATTTTCATAGCAACTAGAATGTAATTCTAATAAATTACAAATTTAATTTCATTACATGATTCAGTATTCTGCTATTTTACATTATGATAGCCATTATCCTAGTAATTGCTAAGCCACATCAGGTGACTTGTGTTCCATTTGCCTTTTTACCAACTTACCTAAGGGACTTCTTTTCATATATTATAAAATCATTTTTACTGAATAGGATGTAAGATTGCAAAGCAATTTTTATTCCAAGATCTGCAAGCTGGGCAAGGACATTTAAACTTGGTTGTGCATACCGACAAGTTTATAGAAAGAAAGGAGGAAGAAAAACACCACAAATGTACATCGAGATCATTGAAAACTCTTACTGAAAGAAAAAAATCGTGGAATACTACCAAATCTTTGATCGGTTATGCTTTTTCCTAAACAGACTCTTGATAACTCTATGTATATACTCATCTTGTCACCCTGATAAAACAGCATATGTTAAAGCATTTAGAGCTACACATTTTATTAATACATGAAAACTCCATATCTGATCATTCTGTTGCTCTCTAAGTTACAGTAATACTCATCACTAGGAGTCAGTAAGATCTTCCCCTCAGCTAAGGTTGGTCTTACATGATAAATACAAGTCTCCCGCAAGTTCTTTTTGCACATTCTTTTAGATGATGCACAGATGCAACTTGTCTATGTTACAGACAAGTGCAGACTCTACTCATGACCAAATTATGCCAAAAAATGTGGTGAGAGGCAACAGAGAAGCCTGACCTTAAGAAAACAAAAAGAAATATTTCTGTCATCAAGTTCTTTCTCATGCTACAGAGACAAGATATGCATGGAGACTGTCAAAACTGAAAAATTATTTCATACTCCAGGTGCAACAATAATTCTTGTGACAAATTTTTTTTTCTAATTAATTGTGTTTTGCATAATATTATGTCAGTGTGACGTAATATATACAACAAATTGCTAATGCCTTAAAGACCCTAGCTGAAGTTTCTTAGCAGTGAACATACTTTATTGCCAAATACATGTCGCTGTGTTTGAAACTGCTGCTGTTCTTAAATTCTGATAAAGAAAAACTTTCTGCTTCGTTCTGCTAAGAAACAAAGGCTGGCATCATATGAAAAATAATTAGAAAATATGAGGCGAAGCATACACCTGACAGAAAAAAAAAGATCAGAATATGCAGAGCTGTGTCATCCAGCAACAGAAATAGGAAGCACAGAGGGCAGAGTGAAACCTACCAGTCTACAAAAAAAGTGAGAAGATTTGGAGTGCCAGCTACCAAATTTTGGAAAACAATCTCTCTGGCAAGTTGTTAGCAGAGACATAGCCCACATCTAAAGGTTCTAGACAAAGACAGCTGTAGACCCATGTATTCCTTGGTATTCAATTAATATAATCAAGCCTGCAGAAATCCATGCAAGTTTGATGGAGTCAAAAATGTATACTGACTTACACCAATAAATAACTAGCTTATGTTCTTTCCTTTACTACTACTATAACTGTTACTCTAGACTGCATTTGAGACAGACAGAAATAAAACAGTAGAGCAGTCCTTTTCAGTGACAAATAATTCATTCAAGTATCTTTCAACACCTGATCCGAGCAGGAATGTCAGTCAAATCTTGAATCCTGCTGTCTCAAACATTCACTGTTAGAAACAGATTTAATTATTCACGCTTAATATTCACTAACAGGTTGAATCACATTTAATTTACATTGTCTATTCAAGAAAAGCAGAAGCTACAGTTTTGTCTTCACTAGTATGTTTTGAAATACACAGTAGCCATCTAGACTATGATGCATCCTTCTCAACCTTGGGCAACTCCCAGAATCTACCAGCTACATACCAAACACACAGTGGCCAGCCACAATTCTATGAACTCTTTAACACTCGTGACTCCATGAGTGGTCAGCACCTCCTAAATTCAGACCTCTGACCTTTAGAACAGGTAACACTAAATTGGTTTCTTGGTGGTGTTTTTGTTGGGGTTTTTTGCTGTTGTTTTGTTGGCTACTTGGAGTTTTTTTGTTCAATTTGGTTGTTTTGGGGGTTGGTTTGTTTGGGGTTTTTTGTGGTTTTTTTTTAAGTTGTTGTTGTTTGGTTTGTTCTCTTTTTAAAAAGCCTCCTAGAAGAGTAGATCCCACGTTACAGTTTTGTCCAGAAGACAAATGTTCACAATGCACACAAAAAAAGGAAGTGAAGTGTTAAAGCATAAGTTCCTAAGTTATATCTAACACACAAAATACATTGAGAAGACCTACAATAGTTTAGACAACAAAACCTCAGAGTGGGGGGAACCACAACCAACTAAAACCAAAACACACTACAACCCCCACACTTGATTTTTGCAAAATAAAGTATCAGGGGAATACAAAAAAAAAAAAAGCATTGAAAGGTATTGATAATCCATATTTTTGAAACATGGGAGAATTTTGTTTCTCCCCCAACAACTTCAGCCTAGATGTTATGCAGGCACATATCTGTGCCAGTTTCTATTATCTGGGCAAGGATCAATGACTTCATATCAGTGAAATATTAATCTGGTAGCTAAAAAGAAAAGAAAAAAAATTAATTAGAAGAATGCTTTTTGTTTATGAAGCCTAAGGCTGTGCATGAAGTATATTGCAGAACTGATTATCTTGAAAACATTATCTTAGATTTGCATTTCCATCTTACTGTTGACTACATTCATTCTTTGGAATACTAATTAATTTTACTCACATTTGCTTGTCTTCCCACCCTGCCTTTATTTCCAGGAACTGAACAAAAATTAAAAAGAAAAATAAAGTCAGAAAAAGAGGTAGTAATGTAAAATATTTAGTAAGATTAAAATGATAATTTGATGATAGTGCTTTAGAATAACTGCCTTATTTGTAAATACTCTTTTCCACACTGTTCTTCCCCTTGAGGGATAGCTGGTTAAGGTAAAACTTGCTAAACAGCACCACGGTCCAATAAAGTACAGTGAGCTTACAGGCAAGGAAATCTCATTTCAGGGGTTCCTATAACATGCTGTGTTCTAATTTTGGCCATGACCTTTGCTTTAGCCAGTCGATGCAACTGTTTTTCCAAGGACTATCTTATAGGATTTTATTTTAAACCTGGATTGTGACCCTCTCACATTGTTCACAAAGCATCTGGCTCAACAAGTTCTGATGTCTTCTGGGACTGTCAAGATGCTGCAGTACTACAGAGCAATACAACATGCTTTTCTTATGTGTGTATGGTTAGCTACTGCATCTCACAGTTATGCATATGGCTAACAGCATGAAGAGGAAACCAAATAAGGGGAAGACAGTAGAGGCATTTAGTTTAAGAGAAAAAGTCTAGCAAATAAAGGTTTAATTGTGAGAAGAAAATATGTTTGCTGCTTTTGCAATGGTTTAGAGCTAACGTGCTAGCTGAATCCTAAATTAAAAACAAGAAATAAGAACTTTTAGGACACTTTTTAATAGAAAGCAAATAAAATAGAGAATAGATTATAGAAGAATGGGATATTTGGGAGTTACCCACTCCCTACACTCTATGAAAAAAATCACCCAGACTAGACTCACCAGCTGGAAATTAAGGAATGAAGCTTTATATTCACAGTTTAGGACAATATACAAGCAAATATTTGCAATATATTATAAAATATATACAGCTATATATAAGTATACAAGTTAAAGGTAATACAGAAACACAATATCCCTCCCAGAAATCAGAGTCCCCAGGAGGGGCTCCCAACCACCCTTCCACCTTCTTTCCACCCCTCTACCTTATCCCACGGTCTGCCTTATGTGAGTTTGGAGGATCAGAAAGGGGGATTAGAAGCAGAATCATTAGTTGAGTTACACAGCCACAAAAGCCCAGGGAGAAAACACACCAACTCCAACAGACAGAGAGAGACTCTTATAGATAAGAGAGTCTATAAGAGACTGCCTTATCTATGTTTGTGTCCTTGCTTTTATACATCTCAGCAAGCCTATGAGTCAAGTAGACATCACCATTGTTTTCTTTTCACACTCTATAATCTCATTTATTCCAATTAGCCTCAAACCAGCACAAAGAAAAATAGGTAACTCTACATAATTTCATTTGTCTGCTGGACTAGTATATCATTTGTTGCACAAACTGTTCTTTGCCCTGCCACTTCCTGCCGCTGCCTCTTTTCCCCACGCTGGTTTATCTTGCATGGCTACACTAACCCAGGATGAGTAGATAACAGTGGGGGCTGGGTTCTCTCTCTGGATGGCAATAAGGTGGCTGTTAGCCCCTTCTGGGTTTGTTGGGGGGGGGAAATCTTTGTTATTCCTAAATTGTAAATAAATGTAAATATATTTTGTACACGTGCATTGTATCATATGCTTTTAGACTTCAGCTTGCTGAGAATATATAGCTTCATTTTGCTTCCAAACTTTCTGAGCTGGTCTGGTGATTTTATTTTGGGGGGCAATTTTAACCCTACCACTCCAAGTGTAAACCACTTTTTAATCACCAGTGGCTTTCCAAGTGATTGATTTGTTCAAGTCTCTACTGAATTTAAACAGGTATGTCCTGATTCATGTTTGTGGAGAATTTTATCTAACAAGCAACATTCAACACAAGCCATTCCATATTAGCCAAATTAATGCAAAAAACACCCAACCCAATCCTTTAAAGTCTAAACAGCTTAATATGTTCATCCTAACCAATGTAAGGACATTCATCTTGAAGCCCATGGACATACTGCAGCATCACAGTGACACCAACTAAATTATCTTCAAAAGTTATGATGTTCAGTGCTTTGCAGAGGCTTGTGACACTGGAGATGCTGCTAAAATAACACTGAATTATTTAGTACTTAAGAAATGTAAGTAGGAGCAGTCAGCATCCTACACTGAAGGTCTTACACTGAAGGTTACATTGTCTTTTGTATGCCAGATTTTCTTCCTCTTTACCAAAGGCAAGATCGGATCTAAACACAAGAACAAGGCAAACTGTTTCCTGCATTATTCCAGCCTCATGTGGCCTTAGCCTCAGACATCTGCTGTGAGCTTTCTGAATATTTTACCAGGATTGCTGCTTTCTCATACACTCAGAGCATTGAAACTAAGACATGAAAATCAAGAAACCAACAAAGCAATGGAATAATTGCTATAATACTCTAATTACAGCAACAGTTAATTACTGTATCTGGTGCTAAACTGACAATATTAAAATTGAAAAATACTACTACATACAAAAACTACATACACCTTTTTAGACGAGCTACCTGGCACATGTTTCCAAAGCTCAGATAGATTTCCAATTTACAGTTTTGTAAGCTTCTAATTGACTCAAGATAGTTAAAAAAGTTTTCTGCAACCAAAACAGCAATTTATAACACATCCCTGGGCATTAAAACCCAGAGTCTGGAGTGTAATTTCTAACATCACAGAATCTTTCTTATGAAGATATACATTTTTACAGTAACTTCCAAATGTATAAATATTTAAGGTGCCATAATTATTACCATCTGACAACTATCACTTTTTGATACCTATTTTTCCTCAAGTGACAGCAGCCTTCCTCCCAAGAGCCACAGTTCAGAATTTTGTAGTTGTGCCATTTTCCAGAGGAAAATACACCGCATGAGTAAAATCCCACAGCAAATTTTGCTTCTATTAATGCTACATTAAAATTCTACTAACTTTGTCATGTTATCAACTTTCCAAGTTATTTCCACACTTCAATAATTGCACTAGTGAAAAGTGCAAGTGAAATCAATTCAGAATGTATTTTATTTTTATTGAGTGTTGTAACTCTAATACTGCTTGTGTGCTATCAATAATACATATTAGGCTTCAATTTCAAAAGCATTTTTTATATGAAGTACATTGATCTAATTAATAACCTCGCCTCCACTTTCAAACAGGCAATCTTACATGTCTGATACTAATTTATTTTCTTTCATTTTTTTTTTCCTGTCACAACACCTTTTTTCCCCTGTATTTAGCTATACTTTAGTTGTACATAGTTGTATTTCTGTTAGCTAGTCTCTCTGATTAAATTGAGGCATTATTTATTTTGGTTCAGCTCCATCAGGAGAATGAAAACAAGAATATATTTTGCATTGGATAAATATTTCATAGATATCCATGGATGAAGACTGTCTTCTAATTAAGCATAATTCAGACCAGAGTTAATTAAGAAAGTTGAATGGTCTTCTATATTCACTAAATGTCTCCATTTTCTGTAGATGTCACAGCAAATAAAATAACTTCAGTATTTAGGACTGCATTTCATGTTCATTATCAAGATATCAAACAGTACCTTACTATCTAAACTATCAGCTTGAATCAACACTAATAGTTAATACCTACATTTTTTCCTTTTTCAAGTTCATATTGATAGTTTGGAGAATAAAAGGACCAAAAGTGTCTCAAAAATCACAGAAACTTAAAAGCAGATTGGGTAAACCACACCAAGAGGCCATATGGCACCACAGATTAGCGCAAGCGAGGAACCATGAACCTGTGAATGCTACTGATTGTGGTATGGGGGGGACTAAATGCCTAGTGGTGGTGCAATTCCCTGCCACACTGCCAACTGCCCTTTTCCTTCGGAGTAGAGGTTTTTTCTGCAGCTTTTGGAGACAGAAACATATTTCTACAGTGCATGACATTAGTAAAGAAAAATAAAGGATGATAAAAGAAATACAACCAGTGCAAGAGAGTGAAAAAAGGGAGATTAGCTGATTCACCAAAATGAATCATTTAAAACAGATGGTTCATGACCTACATACTAAACAATGCCTTCCAGGCACCTTTCCTTCACTATTACTCCTCTCTTGCAGTAGATGCATGTCCTGTCCTGTTTTCACCCTAGCAAGTGACTGTCTTCTCATCCTGAGATCCAGAAAACTTTTTTCCTTTATGGAAACATGGAGTCTACTACTTTCCTCTCCCATCTCTGCTCTTCATTTAGGGGACAGCCTTTTTTCCACATGCTCTCTCACTAAGGCTTAGCTGCATGAGTGTCTAAACCTAGGTTTAGACACTTCTAGGTTTAGACACTTTCTCCTAGGAGAAAGAAGAAAAGGAAGAGGGTAAGCCATGGTGCAATCACCAGCCTTGGGCAACCCTGCAGCTGCATAGTTAGCCTCCTGAGCCATCTGATGGAAACTACTTCAAGGCAGCAATACCCTTTTGTCAGAATGCTCTGAAGAGCTGAAGGAAAGAGAAACTCCCCTCCTGATCCCTTCTCCTCCCCACTTCCAGTAAATTTAAGTATTTGTTGTACATTAGCATAAAACACCTAAGAGAAAATGATTAGCTGACATTTACTTTGATTTTTGCAATGTTAAATCAGGTTCTCAGAGGAAGGTAGAAAGGAATGTGAACAAAAGACATTCCTACAGGATAAGAAACTGATTATTATATGGGTAGCTAAAAGAATATTTTTCTCCAATTAGTGACCTAAAGAACACATCTGACAACATGGAAGTTCTCAAAACTTGCTATTTTTCAGATCATCTGTCTAAACCAGCAGCATGCCTTAATAATTTGAGTGAGAAATACTGAGAAAGTAGCATGTGAAACAGCCAACTACATGGAATTTTGATGTCTTCTCCTTTCTTCACTCTTGAATATTGCAGCCGGCTGAAGTGAAAACCATTTCTCCTCTGGCAGAGCTGCAGGTTTTTTTCTGATTGAAAACATACAGAAGAGCTTCCTTGGGTTTTTCTCTTTGGGGTTTTCTTTTTCCCTGCACTTTAAATCTGATGAAAAAGGAAACTCTGCAGGCTTCTCCTTTGTAGAAGACAGAATCCTGCAGACATTTGATTAAGGTGATACCTATTCTCCTGTAGATAAGTAAGATTGCTGTACTAACTAGACAGCTATGTCACTGAGCACAATCCAGTAGCCCACATGGATATCTTTTTTCTGTTGACAACTTATTTAATACCAAAAATAGATTCTTCCTTAGTTGCCTACATTCTACCTGTCTGTTTTATATCATATTACAGAATTTAGAAGCCAACTCTGAGGCCTTGCCCAGCAAAACTAGGAACAGCAGTAAGAAACCATTCATTTAAGCTGTGAGGAGCCACAGTAAACACATGTTGGGGGAAAACAAAAAAAAGAAAAAAATAGGGATTCTTACTGCTTTTGATGGAACTTTCCTCAGCTCCAACTCTTGGAATTAGCAATGTATAAAACTGAAGGGATATTTGGGTTTTTTGTGGCGGTTTTTTGTTTGGTTGTTGTTTTGGGGGGTGGGTGGGGTTGCTATTTGTGGGGTTGTTTTGAGGGAAGAGGAAAGGAGAAGCTTTAAGAGTTCGAGGTGAAAGAACATTCCTACTTACTGTAGACATTTAGGGCTTTATGAAATACTAATTATCATTCCTCAAACCCAGGAGATGATAGGGTTTAATTTCCAGTGTAACTCTGAAGTGATTCACCATTGTTTTTCTTCCTTCATTACAGAATTTGGTTTGGGTTTCCAACTCAGTCACGTTTCAACAGCTTTGGGAACTAGAAGCATGACAGCAAGAGGCTTCAGATATGTGATGTCCACAGATCAGAACCAACTTAAATAAGGACAAGTTAAATAATTTATACAGCTCAAGTCTCTTCAATTAAAAAAAAAAAACAACAAGCAGCACAGGACAAAGTCTACAAAAACCCATGTGCTTACCAGAAGTAAAATTTCTGGGTTAGTTCTTTTTCTGTAAAGATCATAGAATCACCTGGGTTGAAAGGGATCTCTAAAGGTCATCTAAGTCCAATGTCCCTGCAGTGAGCAGGAACATCTTCCACTAGATCAGGTTTCCTAGAGCCCCAATGAAGCATCACCTTTACTATTTCCAGGGATAGATACAATCTTTACTTAAAAAACACACAACTAAAACAAAAACTGTTTAATTTTCAATATTAGTAGTAATTGTAACAAAATTCTTGGTTCTTTATGGTTAAGCACTATTATGGTTGATGAGACTTGAGAAATTTGACCAACACTCAAGCCAAGGGAACCAGGAGAGCATGTTTAAAGTTGTCTGACTTCATGATGCTGGCAGAAAATATTTACCTTTATTTTCAAAAACAAGACGAGAGCACCTACTGAGTAATGAAAACTATTTACAATATTAAAATGGGCAAAACCAACTAAAAAAAGAAAAAAGATTTTTAATATGGAAGATAAACCAATTACAACCAGAAAGCAGCTGTTCACTACACAGCTTCAAACAGAATTTAAGACAGTAATATGGACAGTCGTAACCTGCAGAAAGTGCACAAATTGAAACTTATTTTTTCCTAACAAATACTTTTACTACTAGTCATTTTAATAATATACACAGTACTACCCCTAGTAAAGGCAGGAAATTAGTGTCTTCCCTCTTGTTAAAATCAGATTTCCATTGTTAATTGAAAAGTTTCAGTGACTTTGACAGGTTTTACTGAAAATTACAGCAACCTTTGAGAGCACACAGTTGTATGTCCAGACTGCAGATAGCACCAACATCTATATAACAGACAAGTGGCACGTCCAGTAATTCCAGTCAAATGCACCAGACAATGTTTTTCTTACATCAAAGAATGTATTTTTATCTGTTTTGACTCACGGAGTCATCATACAGCACTTCAACATGAAGGATAAGAAAACTTGCACAAAAATGCACTCAAAGAGGGAAAACAAGAAAATGGAAGAGGCACCACTTAAAGCTGCAGTGATCTCACGGTAAGTGCTCATGAAAACTAGTAAGGTATCAGAACATAGGGGAAGGGGGGAAAGGATAATCTTTAAAGAACTTTTAAAGTAAGGTTTCACAGAATCACAGAACATCAGGGGCTGGAAAGGACCTCAAAAGATCGTGCAGGTCAACCCCGCCCCAGCCAGAGCAGGATCACTTATACCAGATTACACAGGAACACATCCAGACAGGTATCAAATATTTCCAGGGATGGAGACTCCACAATTCTCCTGGGCAGCCTGTTCCAGTTTTCCATCACCCATTTGACAGAATGGAACTCTAAGGATGTTCTGAAAGATGGGAGTGCATCCCCTTGTTAGCATTAAGTAGACACTCAAAGGGACAGAGCTGCACAACAACACTGGGAAGTGTCTGTGTCTGGAGAAGTGGATATGAGAGGAAGGAACTGCACATTGCTATTTGTCAGATTTTTTTTTCCCCCCTTGATAACTCTTTGAAGGAAAAGAGATCTAACCAGGCTAGTAAAAAAAATAAAAACAAGATTACACATCAAGACACTGTGCACTAACACTGGGGACCTGGATTGTGCAGCTTTCAGTGGCCTGGGGAGTCTCTGAATTCTCAGAGCTGCTTTGTTAAAGCTGTTTTGTCACTAGGAAAATAGCAGTCAATTTGGAGTATCAAATTTGTACCAAGTGAGATCAAGAATGGTTGTGTGCACACAGTTTTGGCCTGGAAATACTTTGCAGCATGCCTAAAAAGATGGTGCTGTAAACTTTTAAATATTTTAGGTCCAGAGACTCACTGATGGAGTATATTGTGTCAGAGTAACATGTTGGGAATTCCTCCACTAGGTGTAAGCAGAAGCAGCACAAAATATTGTCCTGCTATGAAAATGGAGTGTTCGGGCAGAGAGAAGTACTAATACAGAATGGACAAGAGAAAAGTGAGAACAACCTGTGTGCAGGAGAAAGAAAACAACAGAAGGCAATTGATGAACAGAAAATAGAAGACTTCATAGACAGCTACTATGTAGTCCAGACGATGTTAAACAATTACAACAGTTCTTCCCTAAATGTTTGTTGAAGGTTTTGTTAGGAAATTGAGAAATCCTTCATGAAAACAGCTTCTGGACTGGAAAGCACCAAAATATTTCATTATCTGAACTCCTGTATAAGGCAGATTCAGAACTCAGCAATAATCACAGAATAACTTAGACAGGAAAAGATCTTTAAGATTGACTCCAACTGTTAACCGAGCATTGCCATAGCCACCACTAAACCACATACCCAGGTGCCACATCTGACTTCTAAATACCTCCAGGGATGGTGTCTCAACCAATTCCCAGGGAAGCCTTTTCCTATGCTTGACAACACTTTCAGTCAAGAAGCTTTTCCTAATATCCAATACAAACCTCCTCCAGTGAAACTTGAGGCCATCCCCTCTTGCCCTATCTCTTGTTTGTTGGGAGAAAAGACCAGGTGCCACCTCACTACAGTCTCCTTTCAGATAGCTGTAGAAAGCAAGAAAAGTATTCCCTGAGCCTCCTTTTCTCCAGACTAGCAATCTCAGTTCCCTCAATTGTACCTCATAAGACTTGTGCTCTAGACTCATTCACCAGCTTCACTGCCCATTTTGGACATGCTCAAGCACTTCAATGTACTACTTATAGTAAGGGGCCCAAAACTGAACACAGTATGCAAAGTGCAGCCTTATTGGTGTTGAATACAAGAGGACAATCACTTCCCTAGTCCTGCTGGCCACTGTTTCTGATAAGCCAAGATCCTGTTGGCATTCTTCATCACCTGAGCACACCGATGGTTCGTTCATCTGCTTGTTGATCAACACCCCCAGGTCCTTTTGCTCCAGGCAGCTCTCTAGCCTATATCATTACATGGGGTTCTAACTCAAGTGCAGGACCAATGAAGCTGCCTTCCTCAGGAAAAGCTCTTCTACTAAAACCAAAACATTCTGTGAGAAGTCCAGCTAAAGCTCAAGCAGAGATCTCTGGAAATGTGCTCTGATTCCTGCAAGATCACAGGCTTCTGTGCAGTAAAGGTTTCCGAAGCTCATGACAAGGGGTTCCTCCAGCAGTAGGATACTGGTCTCAGAGATTAATCTAAGTCTTATAGACAGCAAGAGAGTCACAGCAAGGCCTTTTCTACTGAACACATCTTCCATTTACGCTCAGTTCCTAACCACAGAATGAATCTTAAAAAGATTTTGACTGACAACTGTACTCTTTCCAACATTGCCTTTTCCTGCAATTTTCTAGGTAACAATTCGAGCAGTAACAGACAAGAATGACGGAACATGCTGTGCAGTGGGTGTTAGATTAGGTTGCACTTTACTCCATAGCAAAGTAGCACTTCTAAGAACAAGGACATGCTTCTGCTTTCACTTAGTTTAGTTTCTCTAAGACAGTGCTCTTGATGTACTGAGACTTGCCTTCTCGACCTTCCTTCCTTCCAAGTGGCTTGGGTCTGCCTTATTTTATCCCCTCAGTTAACATCTAACAAAAGTAATTGTTCAGGCTGCAGCTACAAACAATATTAAAACAAAAAGAACACAAATCTAAATAGGCATTCTCTGCAGGCATGTTAAGGAAATCTGAAAACATGAGCATTGCTTCAAAATCCTTTCTAAAGAATTCAATCATGTAGCAACCTCTTGCTTCAGGAAAGTGTTTTTATTCCGATTCTACCTCAAGTAACAGGTAATTCTGAAAGTCTCTTGGACACCTTCCCTGGGTGCTATTGTTACTTCAAGTTGAAAAAACACAGTGACCATTTAGTCCCTTGCCATATCAAAGGGAAGATTCTTAGTTCCTTATCCAAGTACATCAAATTATACATCTATAGCTTTTAAAAGACTATTATGATTTGCCACAGAGAACTCTTAGAAATATCACAGCTCTTTTCACAGAAGAGAGCAAGTAGCAGCTGGGCTGCTTTGGAACAAACATTTCCTTCAGCCTTCTACAAACAAACATTCCTATATCTTTGCACTCATTGGGATTTCTGCATTTTCAAAATGTACTTCTCATAAAACTTGATAAAGTAAAATGCTGCAGGAGCTGTGTATACACCAAAAAACCCACAATAATATTGTTGCCTGGCACAGGAGATGATTATTCTGCTATTCACATTTCTATGTTGTTGCATACTCCAGAAAACCTAAATGATAATTTATGATCCAGCCAAGTTCACAAGAAGTCTATATTCTTGAAGTACTGTCAATTACATTTTAAGACATCTGATTATATGACATTTGTTTATTAAAAAAACCCACAAACATGCCAAAAAGAGCAAAACATGTCAATGAAATAAGTCCCTTGGCTGGATAGCGTCAAGAAAAAGTTCTTCATTCTTGTCCAATAGAAGACACTAATTTTTGCTGTAACACATTAAGAGTCAAAACACACTGAATGCTGAGCACACAGGGATACTAATTTATAAAAATCCACACTATAAGCAAATTAATTCCTGTGGAGAGAACACAAAGGTTGCTTTTTTTAATATGATCTTGGAAAATTCATCTCACTTTCTGGTAAGCTGAGATCCAGTTTAGGAAAGGGAACACATCTATCATGAAATACATTCATGACAATTTGCCATTTTCTGAAAAATTAGCTACTTACACCTCTGAAAGATGTTAATGGCTTTAATTATGGTATTTGCACAATAAAAACCCTGCCAGAAGTATCAGGTCTGCACTAACACCATGAACCAATTCAAAGAACAGTGAACAATGTCTTATGCTCAGCACCTTCTATCTTGTAGACTGCTACTGACCAAATACCAGCAGTGTCAAATGAAGTTTGCTTTAGCTTTAGAGCAAGCATATCAGGAGTGCATAACAAGCATCACAAATCAACGCTGTTATTCTTGTTTCTCTCCTGTACTTCAAGTAGTGAGGTTTTCCTGCTTGTTCTCACAGTCAGGATTTTCCTGTAGAACTGGAGATATGCATATATCAGGAGACAGACTGAAATCATTTATCATTCTACACTCATTCTATCAAAAGATCTTTGCCTTCAAAACCAGCTTGCATTTATCAGGATCTCTTTTTCATTTGCTTTCCTGCAACAGAATTCAAACTGTTTCCAAAAGCTTCTTCTGTTATGTTTTTAGAACCATAGTAGTATAATTTTCCAGAACTACTATTTTATCTCATTAAGGGTTTCCTTAATACATTTTAAAGTTATATATGAAAATTCAAAAATCACAAGATATTCACAGAATCAGTGAATTGAGTGAAATGTTGAAAGTTTGAGCAACACTGTGGTGAAAATTTAAAAAGTCAAATGTCTCATGAACTGCTCTAAATGGGTTAATGGCAGTTAATAATCTTTATCTGAAATGGAGATGTAGAAATAGATAATAGTCAAAGTGATGCTATTTAAACCTTACTTTTAGAATGGCATTTTTTAAACATTAAATTGTAGGGAATAATTTCTACAGTATCTCTTTAAGTCAGTAGGAGATGCACAACATCAGAATTGGTCATAGGGGTATTGAGTGAAAATTTTATTTGCTAGTTATTTTTAAAGGTAAAATCAGTTGCAATAGATAAGTTACATCACTTGCTGAAAGCATTCCACTGATAAGTGTATGAAGAGTTGACAGCAAGTACATCATTGTCACAAAAATAGCTCCTGTTAGTCTTGCTGTCTCAAAGTCACATACCAGGGGACATTCTGAAGCTAACTGCCTATTTTAACAGACATTTCCACCAATTAAAACTTTTTAGGGAATATGACAAGGAAATATAAATGAAATCTACAGTGAAAGTCAAGAGAGGTAACAGTAACACACTGCAGCTCTCAATCTCATGTAAAAATAGCCCCTGTGATTGGAAGTGGGACAGATACATGTGTATTGAAATAAGCAGACAGCTAAATTGGAGAACAGTGCAAAGAGAATAAATGAAAGAAACATATTTATGATTCAATTAACAAGCAAAATCTGCTACCTGCCATCACTAATAAGCAAGAACACTGACAAGTAAAGACTGTAAAACCACTCTCAATTCATCACATAGTAACTGAGCTGAAAAAAATGCTGCTACAAAGCATTTTAAGAAATAGTCCAAGCAGCTACTACAAAATTAAACAGAAGGGTTCACTACTGTGCTTCTATGTAGTTATTATAAAGCAATACTTTTTTCCCCCTTGTTTTGGGTTTTTTGTTTGTTTGTTTTTTGTTGGGTTTTGTTGGTTTTTTGTTTTTGTTTTTTAATTTTTTTTTTTTTAAACAGGATGCAAGTTCTTGGTCAAACTAGAAAACATTTGCTGAAAACCTGAGTCATTCAGTACCTGAAGGGGACCTACAAGAAGGGTGCAGAGGGACTGTTTACAAAGGCCTGTAGTGATAGGACAAGGGGCAATGGCTTCCAATGAGAGAAGAGCAGATTTAGATTGGATGCTGGGAACAGGTGCTTTACCGTGAAGGTGGAGGAACACTGAAACAGGTTGCCCGAGGCAGTAGCTGGGGCATCACCCTTGGAAATAGTCAAGGTGAGGCTCAACAGGGCTCTGAGCAACCTGATCTAGTTGAGGATGTCCCTGCTGACTGCAGGGGAGGTTGGAGCAGACGACCTTCAGAGGTCCCTTCCAACGCAGCCCATTCTGTGATTCTAATGCTATGAATCCTTCATGCAGTCCAATTTTTTATTTGCCTCACAGCCTAGAACTCCAGGCTCTAAGGGAAAAAAAGCACCCAATAATTGTTCCATAAATACAGGGGCTGTATCTGTAGATATTATGTAATACTGCTCTATTAGATGAAGTGCTGGTGAAACAATTTGCAATGATTAAATATCATGTAAGCAAGATAGAGACAGACATCTCTAGAAGAACAATAAGAGGCTTTTTCTAATAGAAAAAAAAAAACCAAACTTTTAATGACCAGCAGAAAAATCATGAACAATCTCACCTTCTGACTTTTGACTGTGTGGGCTTTCTGATGGCTGCTGCAATGAGACAAACACTGAAAGGTGCATAAGAAAAAACAAAAGGGCTCTATTGCAAGCTACATTCCAAAGTATTTCTCCTCCTGCATATTTATCTACTAAATGAAAAGCAGTTACATTGTGATGCATTAAAGAAAAAATAACAACATAGCTGAACTTCAGGTCCTGTTCATTAAAGCCATATCTTGGTTCATACCATCTAGTTTTAGCTTTTTTCTGCTATCACTTATTTCAGACTCAAAGTTATTTCATACCTTCAGCCAGCTCTGTTTTAATTATTTCAGTATCCATTTGTTTGCAGGCAACAAGCTCTCAAGATTCAATCTCTTCAATATTTTGTAGTGTAAAAATTATGTAATCTCCAATAGAACTATTCCTAATTCATATAGTAATTACACCACAAAATTAACCATGTTTAAAACCAAAACAACCAAACAACCACCTCCAATTGAGGCTAAGGTTGTGAATGTAAGACTTGATAATTTGGCAAACCAGTGTACCCACACAGCACCCAGTTGGAGTCGCTGCATTTCTGCACTTGTAGAAAGATTTTGGTGCACAGTGAATCAGATTATCAAGACCTGAACATGTAATTCCCTTCAATAAGAGCCCTTTAAAGGAATTTATTAAAAAATAGGGAAAACGTAATTGTTACAATAGTTTCATGCATCTCCTTAGGAAAGGTACATAAAAAGTGTAAATCTGTGCATGTAGTTCTGGCTGTTCTTCAGCCATGATTAACACAGGCAAAGACTGTGGTCGTCTTGAGTTATTTCTGTCAAACATAGGGGACCAGACTGCTCTCTAAGCGCTGTGAAGTTCTGTACTGTGAACAGTACTGACAATCACAGGGAAACAGGTTCTCATGTTTTCCACTTACAATTTCAATAGGCACTGGGAATGTACTGTTCCCACACACTAGACTTTTTTTTCTTTGTTCAATTATGTGATCAAGCTAGAAGTGCAAGTATGCAAGTACTTTCCTAATACTATGTTAGGGGGTTAAGTTGACCTCATCTGATGGCCACAAGTTCCAACATCATCTTTTGAGGGAAGATCTAGCTTCTATTTCAGCTGCTTTTTTTTTGGTCTCCTAGGAGCAGATGTTAAGTTAGGAGGAAGGAAGGAAGCAAATATGAAAGAACATAAAGAATGCCTCTCTTCTGAAAAGAAAAAAGTTAAAAAAGGAAAATAACAGGAGAAGCAAAGAGAAAAAAGAAAAAGCAAAAAAGAAAATAAAAAAGAAAGAGAGAGAGAAAAAAGGACTGAGTGGCAAAGTAATTTGGATACTCTGAGCTAAAATCTGAGTACTGATATATATGTAGTTTAATTCTAACAAGGTTGTAGTTTTCCATGAATGGCAACCCTGACAATAATACTGCATGAAGTAGTTATTTGTTCTTTATTGTAGAGCCAATGTTATTGATTTTAAGATTAACTGTACGGCAGAAGGGGAATTCTTTCTCCTGTATAGACAGGTTCGCTTTTGGCTTCTTCTGTAAATGCCCCTCGTATTGAAATATCTGCAACTACAGTAGCCACTTAGGCCAAGGAAAGCTTTTCAGCCTGTAAAGAATAGCCTTTGTCAGCTATTTGTGAAATGCAGAATGTAAATTAAACATTCCTAACAAAATAAGTGGTAGTTGCTTCAGTTGAGAGCAAATTGTATTCCCTTTGGCCAGGAAAGCATTAGTACTGGGGAGAGAATTTCTTTGAAAGGATCTTAAAAGGAGAGGAGCTAAATCACTAGGATTTTCCAGAAATTACTGTAGAGAACTGATTGATGTAGAAAATATGGCTCAAATTCTATTAAAAAAATTACACACATATATATATAAAATTATTTTCTTCAAAAGCAGCAAGGCTTCCATATGACAGGAAGAATCCGATAAACCATCTACAGCGGTACTAGATGATGCACAAGTTGCTTGGTGGAGCCAAGCACCTGACAAAGCTAAGACTTTTTTTTCCTCAGTTAATTCCTCATAGTAGAAATGTTTCTTTTTCAAACTATTTTGGTTAAGGTTTCATTAAAAAGTAGGAGCTTATTCCATGACAATTTCGGAGTCTCTCCCTCTGGAAATATTCAAAACTCGCTTGGATGTGTTCCTGTGGGATCTGCTCTAGGTGATTCTGCTCTGGCAGTGGAGTTGGACTGTATGATCCCTTGAGGTCCCTTTCAAGCCCTAACATTCTGTGATAATGTGTCCCTGTGAGACTATCACTTCTAACATTCCATCAGCCAAATAAAGTCATAGGCAAACCACATTCTGATGTTACAGGTTTTCACAGGAACCTGAGCTCAGCCAAACCCACTGTACTAAGCCTGCGCCACAGATGATACAACATGGGATGAATTCATGGAGGAAGTTTTTGCCTTAGGCTCCTCATTATGTAAAGAGCTAACATAGGCCTTAATCCAAGAGCGTAAGAATATGGCAGGCAGCCTCTTAACTTTTTTTTTGTTATTTACATAGGAGCTAAACAAACAAGAAACTTGTTTCCTCTAAGAAAGAAATATGCCTGGCATGGCGATAAACAGAAATATGCAAGGCATGATGAATATTCCTTAAGAATTAAGGAAAGAAAATAGCTCTTTATAGCCATCGGGTGGGCTCCTAAAAGCACAAAAAAAAGTTGAAGAAAATTACTGAGAAGGTTTAGGCCCAGGGGCAACACAGATCTTGCGATTCTGACTTTTCATAAATGCCTGTGCTTTTGATAAGCAAGTCATAGTGTGTAAACATTTTATCAGTATTATAGAATCTGTCACTGTTTCGCAAGATGAAAAGCTCTACAGGGTCTTTTATTTGGGAAAAAGAAAAGCAAGCATAGATGAAAAATTCAGGCTGTTTTGTCTTCTGCCATTACAGTTGTTATTAAAAATATGCTACATAATGTATATTTTATAACTTTTTTTTATTGGTATAAAATCTGTTGTCTCCAGTGGACACTAGACCAAGTAAAGTTTCTACCATCACTGCATACTTAGATTAAGGACAGATTTTATACCAAACTATGTCAGACTTCACTGGTGAAAAACTGTTAGCCGCACTGGTACTGAAATAGCCAAAATGAATGGAATTTTACCTGAAGTAGCAGAAAACTACTTACTTTAATAAAGCTGATTCATATGCCTTTGCTTTTTGGTTTTCCTTTTCTACCATGTCCTATGGAAATTAGCTGTCAAACCTGATATGCCCAGGAATATGCTAATATTTTATAATTAGGGCTGAGTATCTACGCAGTAAATTGTTACATACAGTTGGACTCCTTCCTAATTCATTTGATGTTTCAGAGAGTCAGAGTTTTTTAGATTTCTATTTAATTCCTTCCTAAAGCACAAAGATTATAGTGGTACCACTAGATTATGAAAGGTAAATAGAAACTACTTCCCAATTCCTACAACGATGAAGTGTGTTCTTCATACAGAAATCCAGGAGTCTTGGTGGATAAAAAGTACAGAGATAACAAGATGGACTGGATATAGGTATCAATGATCTGCTGAAGACTTTCCAAGGCATATCACTTCAGGATGGGCAAAGTGAGCTTAAGCCTTCCCTATTCACTCAGTAAATGTGTTTAATGTCTAAGTACGTTTAAAAATAAAGCCTTAGTCCTCTTTTCAAAACACAAGATGTTCTCTACATCACTTGCAAAGAAATACATGGATTAAATTATGCACTTCAGATCACTGAAAGAGTCCTAAGTAATCCTAGAATTAAGTATGACATCTATCTCCATCCAGTGTCCAAACCACAATTTCAGTCATCACAAAACATGACCTACTGAAGTAGAGGGAACTGAAGTAGTACAAAGAGATCTCATATGAGAGATTGGTACTTCCAATCTTGAAAGAAACAAAACCCAACTCCATGGACCATATATCTTCTTCTCAGTGATTGCTTCAGCTTTCAGTATTGAGCTGTACAAATTGTCATTTCCAGTGCAGAAGCCTTCTGGTCATTTTGGCTCACTGATGAAAGAAAATTTTATCAATCTCCTATAGTCAAATAAAAACTGCCAAGAAAAATCATCCTATATCCACCCATTTACTTGAAGTGACATGCTCTCACTTTAGCTCAAAATTCCACAACTTACTACTCCAGTTTTTCATCCTCTTTCATAGTAAAAGGTTTCATTGTGAAGTCTTTTGTCACAAGTCAATTATTTACCTCTGGCTAAGTGTGGAAGTTATCATAAGCAAATTCAATGGAAGTGTTACACGCTAATTAAAGGTGACACCAGCAATTCAAATTTTCAAAAGAACTCACAGCTCATTTAGACACCAAAGTGAAGGTTTATTATCAAAAGAATTCAATATGCTGCATCATCATAGACAGAGACACTTAATTTAAGACAAAATTTTCTACCACGTCAGGGAAATCAGGGAAAGAACTTGGGATTACTAAAAGCTTACGTTGTGTGCTGGCACCTAAGAGTTGTTACACATACTTGTCTCCAGATTACAAAACCAAGACCAGACTATTTTGGAAACTAGGCTACGTATTTTGGTAACTGAGATGCATTTAAGTAGATAACAGCTCAAGAGACAAGGGTAAGGTAGGCTGTAAATGTGACCAGTAGGCTCTTAATGAGAGTCAGCATTATATATATACTTTAAAGAGCTAAAGGTAATTACTTGAACATAGATGAGTAACTGTTGGTTTAGAAGAGGAAAAACTACCTCAAGCAATTCTAAGACTTGAGATAGGGCATGAAGATTGCAGTTTAAGCTCTCATTTGCTTTATCAAACAGAGCATCCATGCATGAAAGAATTGTAGTCTCACAGCTAGAAATCACATGGCACAGGCAATCAAGTGGTCTTGGAAGGTAACACACTCAGGACTGCCCAACACAGTGCAGCTGAATCGTTCCAGGCCATTCTCACCACTGACTTGATCAGCTTCACTAGCTAAAGAACTACTTTTTATAACCTTTAGTTATGCACCAGCATTACATGCAGCTTCTGCTATAAAAAAATAACTCAGTTTCCTGTGTTAAAATGAACTGTGTTTATTAATTATTCCAAATTTACAATTTGTTAAGTAATATCTACTCCTTTTCTCCAAGTCACAACACAATCACACTCACGTCTGAGTATCTCAACACAGCAATAGTGACAGTCATGTGATGTCAAATTTGCCCCACCATATCTAAATTAATTAGAAAATTCCCAAAGACAAAGTTTTCAGGACATTTGTAATAAACATGCCTTAAACTTATCCACTAGTTTGATGCAGTCCAGAACATACAGACTCAAGACACAAAAGTCGACAGCACAATGGAAAGTATCTAAAAGGCAGCAGCAAACCTCTGAAGATTAAGATTCTATAGAGCTACAATAACCTTAGTAGATCTAAATCAATTTCCATTGGTGTGGCTAATAAAATAAAATAGGTATTTTTCAGATCAATGTATGACAGCAATGCAAACCAGATACAGGTGGAATGTGCCTCTTCTAATAACATTACTATAGACTCAAACTAGCTTTCAGAGCACAATGCCCTTTTCAATACATTGCTCTGTTCATTGCACATGAAATAGTCGGTCTACTGCTAATTTGACCACTAAATCCAGATAATAGTATACATTCTTTATGGAGGAACTTCTGGTAAAAGAAGTTTATCCCCATTACAGGAAAGTGCATCTAGATTCCAAAGAAATGGCTTTACATTGGCATATTCTACTGCAGCAAAATACAAGGCATTACCTGAACCGACAACACAATGCACACTATGGGTGGATTTTTTTTTGGTTCAGACCAAAACACCTGTCCTCACACCCCAAATCACATTCTTACATCTTTACCTTCTGACTTTAAACAGACTTGTTTGAAATAGGAACAAAGTTTGTATACCTATGTTCACATTCAATACAAGTGAAAAACATGGAGGATTAGATTCAGAGACTAAAATCACTTACTGAAGAAAGCAGCAAAGCTTGTTTGGTAATATTTCATTACCAGAGATTAAGTGGCACACAACTTATTGTGTCCCTGACTTAATGTGCCAGAAGGGGGTTCCCCATGGAAGCTTGTGACCTGATTGCCACCAGGAAATTCAGCTACTCAATACAGCAGAGCACAGCCCTTGATGTAGGAGAGAAGGAAAAATATACTGCAGCTAGTTTTCCAGCAGAATACAGTAAGCCAGAAGCTCAAGGTCACTATTATTTTAATGGTCTTACAGTAACAATAAATAAACGATTGAAGTTCAGAACAAGTTTTTGCTTCCAGAAAGAATAAATTAACCAAGATTAAACATGAGAATTATCAGTACAACAAACCTATCCAGTACAAAGGAAAAAGAAATGAGGAAAACAGAATTAAACTTGATAGATTAAAAACAAAATAAAAAAACACCCCACTCAGAAATGGGGTTGTGTGCACACACAGAAAGGAACCACTGTGAAAGAAAAAGAAATAAAATACCCACATTTACAAGGTCCTCATGAATCACAGGTTTGCACATTTCCCCTTCTCTGCTGGAGTAATACAGATATTGTATTAGCTGAGAGGTAACTAAGCATTGTGAACTGATTTGTATGATAGAATTGTCTCAGTTCAAAAAGATCTCTAAGTCCAACCATCAAACTAACGCCACCATGGCCACTAGCATGACAGGTTCCCAAGTCAGTCAGAGCTCTGCAAATGGCATTGCTGTATTTTCTCTTTGTAATACAAACAGGTAAGGAACACCAACATTTAAGCCAAGACACATTAGAATACACCAGCACAGCACAACACTTTCAATTGAGAAAACCTAGCAATGCTGAACACAGCAGATTAATACAAATGTACTAGTAAGAACGTGTGCTCAGTTTGTACTTGTAAAGCTGTTTCCTCCCAAGTTTTCCAAAACTATAGCACATTCTATACAGTCCCTCAAAATACTTTTTCTCCTGGTCCCTCACTTTGGAGGCTTACACATCATTTCTCCTCATTGTTTTTCCCAGGAGTTTCTAACTGCTTTTTCGCTACAACACACTGCATCTTCCACCCCATTTCCTGCTACAGCTTGGTCAGAAGCTCTCACTGGAGGTAGAAACTGTTTTTCCTTCCCCAGGGAAACACTGACACATGGCAAAACTGCCAGCACAAGGCATGGAAAGTGCTGTCCCCATCTGCCAGATCACTGTTACTTAGGTATCACAGTATAGTAAGGTTGGAAGAGACCGCAAAGATCATCAAGTCCAACCCACTCCCACAGACCTCAAGACTAGACCATGGCACCAAGTGCCACGTCCAACCGTGCCTTGAACACCTCCAGGGACAGTGACTCCACCACCTCCCTGGGCAGCCCATTCCAGTAGCAATGACTCTCTCTGTGAAGAACTTTCTCCTCACCTCGAGCCTAAACTTCCCCTGGCACAGCTTGAGACTGTGTCCAAACACACACTGCCATAAAAGTTTCTCTAAATTTGGTTGCTAGAGAGAGAATGCACTGGGTTACAGAAAAAGAATACCACCTCCAATGTTCGTGCTGGCTGGGGTGTCTCTTTCAGAGAACTAATCCTGGAGATCAAAGCAAAATAGCTTTTGACTCCATTGTCTGTTTATATTCAAGCAGCCTCAGGATTACAAAGCAAACAGTAAGAATCTGCCACAAGGTTTCCTCAAGCACTGGTTTCATTTAAATAATCATTATTATTATTAATCATGAAGATTCAGAATTAGAGGAATGGTTGAGGGCATTGGGGTGGTTCCTTCAGAAGGAGGCTGAAGGGAGACCTCATGCCTTAACCTTTTAGTTTTTTTGTTCCTTTGTTACTTTTTTTTGTTTATTTCTGCTGAGCTGTATTAAGTAATAATAATTAAACAAACAAAAAAAATAATCTCTTGAGACTTTGTAGATCCTTTTCTTTCCTCTCTCCCTCACCTGCCTCAGGTAATTGATGCTAATCTCTAAGGGAGTAATCTAAAAAGATTTGCAGCTGCAGCTATCCTACCATTTGGTAAATTGTGCAATAAAATTACACATCCACATCTGAATCCACAATAGGATATACTTAGAAAATTCAGGAGTCATTTCTCACTTTCCCAGTGAACAAGACATCACAAATGTCATCTCTTCTACAGGACCCACATTGGGTTTTAAAACAAAATATTACAACACAAAATCTTACAGCCTTCTTCACGGGTATCCTGAAATGCCTGTTTAGCCTTCTATATTTTCTCAGCTTGAAATACAAAAGACCTAGAATATGGGCGGTACTTGAGAAAACATTTTCAAGTTTTGCAATCATTTCAGAATGTTATTTTTAATTGGAACTATGCTCTTTTACATGGAAACATGTTGACATGTGATCAGTAGCTAAGCAGCACAGCAGCATTTGAGTTAGATGTCAGAAAAAAACAGATGCAAGAAACAGAGGCCTAGAAGGAACTTCAGGGACCAATCTCCCAAAATTTGCAGAGAAGCTATTAAACACATTATAAATAGTGCTGTTTCTTAAACAGATGTATATTGAGGGAGAGTGGAGATTTTGATCTGCAACCAGGCAAACTGGACTACATATTTCAGCATCACAAAGCATTACATTCACGGCAAAAATATGTTCCTCATTCTCAGATCTGCTAGATGAGCTGTGCTGTTATACCCCTCAACTACTTAATTTCCATAAAGCAGGCTTCAATTAAAACTTAATTTAAGTGTTTGTGTTTTTTCCTTAATATTATTGCTCAGGAATAGTTTACTACCTAGAATTTGGAAAAGATGACCAAAATCTGAAAAGTGGCCAGAATCTGGAATTTATTTCTACTACTACTTTAACCTTTTTCTAAACATACTTCAAGAAAATCTCTTCCCACATGTCTGTAGTCCCAGATCAAATAGTCTTTATTAGTTTGAAAATTCATTCTGCTCTTCCCAAAACCAAGAAATGATTGTTCTCTGTGCAGATTTAATTTTAGTGTGCTATTCTACTTCTTCAATGTACTTCCCAGATCACCTTAGCACCACATAATAAAGTAATAAATACACAAGCCCCTTCAAATTACTTGGAAATTGACAATAATTAAAAATTACCTTTTAAAAACCTTTTTAAAAGCAAGGCTTCTAAGCCTGACGCCATTAGGAAATTTATGTGAAGCAACATCATTTAATTCATGCTAACCAAAGCTAACAACTTATAGTCAGTCCATGCCAGAAAATGTATTCTATTTCACCTAGTATTTGGCTTTGGAAAATAAGCTGTGTTTGGTTGACAAATCTTGTACTTCTTTTCCAGTTGCCTCCATGAGATTAGAATTCATATGGTATGAATATTTTTCTCATCTTGAAATATCGGTAAACTTAAAGCTTTGCTTCCTTGAAGTCCCTGAATGGGAAGGCAATAAATTTAAATCACCTTCACAGAGAACTCTGCCTAAATGGACTGTTCTGTGTGTGTCTCATCACATATCTCTTGAAGTAGCTGTTCCCTCCGTGTTCTCATACCAGCTTTGCCGTCAGTAACGATGATTTAATATTAAGTAGAATCACCCATTCATTGATTCACTCGTAGGGGCTAGCAGTCCAAATGAACTTATTTGCACTTGAATCAGTAAGCACAATTAAATATACATTTACATTCATTTATTCCATGGCAGAAAAGAAACTGTTTTAAAAGAAAACTTCCAAACAGCTTTGGAATCTGTGGGGGTTGTGTGGCAATTATCTTCTGTAATGAAGAAATTTCATCTTGCTGGAGATTTTCCTCAATCAAAAAAAAGTCTCAGTTTACTGCACACTTGAATTGCAAAACATCAGACTTCTTGTTTATGCAGACATGGAGATTGTATATTGACAATCATTACAGTTTGTGTATGTAAATGCCATGTGTGACAGACAAACACAGAAGGAAGGGTCAAAAGGAGGTTTTGTTGCCCAGTCTCCTCTTTCAACATGATTCCTTAAGATGCAGATCATATAGGAATTGGTCTGTAAGGCTCAAAAGGGATGTATATTGTTGAAGGAGGATTGAAACAGGGTAAAAATTACTACACTTCATACTGCCAAACTGGGTCAATAAGTAACTTCTGTACTCATGTAAAGGAAGTATTAATCATCTCCAGAAAGATTCACATCTGCTTAAGAACCAGAGAATGATGATATGAATCAGACACATAGAACAAGTTCCTTAGAGAGGCAACTGAAGGGACTATGACTCTTTGTCCTGTAAAATCATTGAGAGAAGAGCATCTATAAGAGTCTGTCAAACCCAGACAGCACAGCTGTTCACCGTATCTTCCAAAAGAAGATAATGGAAGTCATCAAGAGAAACAGGCAGAAGGTAGATTCACAGTATACAAACAGAAGTTCTCCACTTTAGTCAAGTTTTGAAACAACTTTAGGAGGGTCTTTTAGATACATGAAAGTTTACATGGACAAACCAATGAGATAAAGACCCACACAAGGTTATTCAATGCCACAGCATTACTCCTAATTTGGCAAGTGCCTGACCTTAAGACTTCTGGATACTAGAACAGTATTCATGCAGCGTTCACCTAATGCTTGCCTGTTCTTATGTTCTTCACTGCATATCAGCTTGTTATTACCAGAGACAGGACACTGAACCAGAGACCTTTGATCTCTGCCATTATAGCTTCATTATTACATTACTACATTATATGTCTCTAAGACCTGGGATGAGCTGCCTGGTTTCATGATCATCCTAACAACTCCTTGAGGAAGCACTGAAGAACTCCAGTTTGGAGTTAAGGCTAAGTCCAAGAAGTATCACTGCATATTTCGCTTCTTGGTTTTGGCAAGCCAACTCCAGTCAAAGCAGTCAGCTTACCTGATAAGGACCTGCAATGAAGAAAACCCTTTTAGTTAACATAACTACAGCACAACACAAAATTTTCCAACTCCCTAAATTCTCTTCAGTCACAAATAATTACTAGATGCTCCTGAATGCTCACCCTCACAGATGAACAGTCCATTTCTCAGAACCGCAACTCGGGTTTTTTTCTGTTTTTTGTTGTTTTGTTTTTTTGGTTTTTTTTCTTTTTCCTAAATCAACTTGCTAAGGAAATGTTGCTACATGAAACAGCCCATGTACATACTGCTGTCTCTGGCAGAAATTACTTACACATTTTTCTAGTATTGAAATGAATGTTCCACTCGCCTCGTTTGGGAAAGTAATAACCAGCTGATTCTAACTTATACTGTACTATCTCGCTGGCAGAATATCTATCCTACCACAACACTGTTCAAATTGAAGCCAGATAGACTTATTGTAAAGGTATACAATGTTATGATGCACACCACTCTCAAGACTTTTATATTGTACTATCAAATAATCAATTGAAAGAGATAAATGAAAGTGTTCTGAAATCTTTCAGTTATGCTGCTGTATTTTAATAAGTTGAGCTACAGACTACACCAATATGCAGCTTACAGGCTACACCTGTAAGCAGTTGTGTTTTAATACAATACACAATAGTGGAAGCAAAGTTTGTCAATAACTAAATCCCACTGAATCTGTTATTAAAAAAACAACACCACAAATATTATACAAGTAGGGTCTAGAACAGGAGGGCAGCTGTTAAAGTAGCAAGCTGTAGTCACCATGCACTCATTCACCTACAAAGATCCAAATGTTTAAGACCTCTGGACACAGAATTTTTAAATAGTAAATATGATTTTATAGATACTTCCTGGATTCCCCACCCCCCATGCTAAAGGAGAACAGTGCAAGAGAAAGCATGACAGGACCAGAGGAACTGATTATCCTATATGAAGATGTTACAGAAAGATTATTTCATTAGGTTGTGAAATTGAAAAAATAAAATCATGGGAATGTCAAACAAAAGCAGTCAGATTCCTACCAAATAACCATGTGACAAGACATAATACTATTCTATACCACTGCTGGTTTTGTATTATTCATTCAGTCTGACCTCCAACAGAGAAGACTCCCAAAGAAGTGTGTAGCTTAACAGTTAGGAAGTGAGAAAAATTCAGTACTTCCTTTAGAAATTACCCAGCAAAGTCCAGGATGAGTTAGCTGAGGACAAAGGGCATTAGAACAATGAGTGTTCTTTGCTTTGGGTGGCTAAGAGCAAAGTTAAAGTAAAAGCAGAGTAAAGAAATAATTAAGAATCTCAGTGGAATTTGCAGTAGTGTATCAATACAGAAATAAAGAGAACTTTAGAGTCACGAGGAGGTCTTTAGGTACCTTTCCTCACATGCACCACATGAAATTCATTAAAGCAATGTAATGCTGCCTGCAATCCTGACCCTCTGTGCCATTCCACAAGCCAGGAGAAAGATGGGAAAAGTTGGGTGCCCTTCTGGTGACTGCCAGCTCTGAAGCTGGTGTAAAACTGAGGTTAACATGATTCATACAGCATGATTGGAAGTTAGAAAGCATTTTGCTTCTTTTGTGTCTAAGGACAATATCATTTTCCCCCCCACTGTTTCCATCTTCATTTACAATTTCAGATTAGACTTATGTCAGATCTTACCTGTATTGGATTCAAAATCTTATGTGAAAAGGTCATTTCTTCTTACCACGCCTAGCATGTTGCTACACTGTCCTGGGGTGGACCTAGGTGTTAACACTAACAACTAATCCAAACAGGCTGGGAAACAAGGAAGTACTACTTAAATCCTGGGCTAAATCATAGAGCTTTTTTTCCCCCTTGGTGGGATATTTAGATACTAAAATTTGGCTGCAATCTCAATTTTATTTGAGGATCTTACACTAAGGTAGCAACATTGTTTCTGACTAAAAAATTAGTTATGTGCCATTTAAAAGATGTGTGTTACACTTCATCTGTTTCACAAGTATAATCTTTCCTGCTTAGCTCTTAAGTTTCTTAACTTTGAGACTCTATGCAAGCTGAAGTTTTAAAACTCACATGAGAAAACATAAGACATGCACAGTAACAACTAAGATCTCAAATTATCCTTAATAGATATAGAATATATACTGTTGTCTCTAACCCTACAGTAGAAGACTGGAAAACAGCATATTTGAATACCAGACTCAGTTCTGTCCCAACCTCTACCACTTTGTAGCAATTTCTCAATACTTCATTTTTTCATTGCAAAAACTTGGAATTATGCTCACATTCTTCTTGGTAATCCCACAAGGACAAATTCACTGACATGTGCAAGCAGCACAGGTACATCAACATCTGAATCCATATATAGTCTTGAAACAGGAGCAGCTTTAAATCTGGCTACTGACATTTAAATAACAGGCTTTTTCACACCAAGGGAAAAACTACCCCAAAATCTATGAGTGCATTAAGAAGGACTTCATCTTTTTTCTCAAAAACCTGGAAACTGTCCTACTCAATATGAGACAAGCGAGGTGTACTTTGAGATTAATTAAGAAAGGATTTTATTTTCTTTTAAGCCTAATTAACAGAGTGATTGTTCTATCTTTAGAATCAAGCTGACTTCAAGAAACCTTAAGTAAGAACAGGAAATAAGAGTAACCACAAAAGGAAGATACTGCTCAAAGTTCATTTTTTCTTTAAAAAAAATGGATCAAAAGTTCTAAACTACCACTTCTAGAAAGTGATAGAGTTCAATACAGACAGCTTTTTAAAAAGCCCAACAAGGCCAGGAAGTCTAAGTAGTCAGATCTTTCAAAAACCAAAACAATTTTTCTGTATCAGGATGATTAGGAGCCTCTTTTAGAATTTCAGTCTTACCCTTGTTACTAAAAAGGAAAGCATTCACTTACATTAGAAGAAACTTAATTCTTGGCAGGAATAGTGGAAATGGAATGCTGCTACATCTAATTTTAAGATCTGAGTCTCCATCAAGGCTATCCGTAAAACTTTGGTTCCTACCTTCACTTAATTTCAACTTCGCAACGTGAAACTACAGAAATTGATTTGTAATATTGCAAAGTTACTTTCCTGCATTGCATGAAATTTTCACCATCTCTTGATTTTTATTCCCTGTAGGTCTTCCTTAACATAATACCCAGTGGTGACCAACAGTAAACTTTGAAGACACTCTGCCAGAGTTAGTGTCAACAGTGCATTTCTCTTGCAGCTATTTTTAGTCTCATCATACCTTGCAGAAGAGCTTAGTTTGGAATGCCAGTTCCTTAATTTCAAGAGAAGTTGTCCCAGGAAACTGTAAGGGAACTTCAGAGCATCTCATGCTGCCAGAGTGTTTTAAGTGAAGCATCCCCATTTAACAAACAAGAATATCAGTCAGTCCCAGTGAGATTAGGAAAAAGTCCACAAAAGTACAGAAACCGACAGAATGTGTGAAAGCATCACAGTACCTCCTTTCTCTACTTTTCCCTTTACAACTCCTTTTTGCCTTGAGTCAGATTTGAGGTCATAGAATGGTGTAGGCTGGAAGGGGCCTCTAAAGGCCATCTAGTCCAAGCCCTCTGCAGTCAGCAGGGATATCCTCAACTAGAGCAGGTTGCTTAGAGCCCTGTGGAGCCCAACCTTGAATATCTCCAGAGAAGAGGCCTCGACCACCTCCCAGGGCTAAATGAAGCTGACCTAGTACAAATGCTCTTTTGACTTTTATTTTCCTAATAGTGCAGTGAATGCAGGTTTTGGTATTTCCAAATGTTTGTCAGCCTTCTGTGAGTAGCAGCACAGTGTAAGTTCAGTTAACCTTTATATGAGCCAATCAAATACAGATTCAGTATGGCTCCACAGATGCACGTTGCCTGATGCATATGCACGCACACACACTTGTGGCTAGAAATAGACAACTATTTGTTACTGCATCTGTTGAAAGGCTCAGTACCTGCTGGCTATCCTTTTCTCTTTACAAAAGGCTTATTGCCTGCTGTCTGCTTTCCTCTTTATGATGTTATGTATGCAATTATAGTGACTTACATTAGCTGCATCTATTCACCTGAAAGAGCAAAACAACGCAGTCACTCATTAGTGAAGAGGGCAAGTAAAGCCTATCGGGCTCAATGGACTTAAAAACAAAGAAAAGATCAGCTGTAAAAACATTAAGCTCACAAGACTAGTCTTAATAAATAATACTTCTATATAGCACATCCTTTTATTCCAAGTAATTAAATAATTACTCAGACTAATCAATATAGTGCACATCATCTTGTATTAGTGTTGGAGAAACAGGAACCTTTAATAACCTGTCTGACAAAGCTCAGAAATTAATTTCATGTAATTATGACTGAAACATGCAGGTGGAGCATGTTTCTCACATCTGGAGTAGCAGCAGACCATTAGTTTCTCAGCTGTTTGAATGTGGAACTCAATCACAATCACTGCCACCTACAGTTTCATACTTTCCTCACAATTCACCTTAGCTTCTCTTATTCCACCAAATAATAATTCCAGAAAGAAATTCAGATTCACTGATACTATTGTTTTTCACTGGAAACACATACTTAAAGTAGATGTTAAGTTCCAATAACATTAAGTGCACTCCTGAGCTTAATTTGATATCAGTTGTATATCTCAGTGTATTATCTTAGCTTTATGTTTTGCCTAATGGAACAGAGATTTCTAGTGAAACAAAAGGGAAATGGGTTATACTGAAAGGCCAACTGCCGAGCCTCAAGGTTTGTTGTTAAATAGGCTATCCAGGGATCACTTTGGACACAGTTTTTTGGAAATATTTACACTTATAATACCCCAAAGAGAACGGTGTTAATAATATGGTTTTGCTAAAGCATTACCAATACAGAGGACAAGGAAGTCAAGAGGAATTAAATAATTCGATTTGGCATACTAAAAATGACATAAAATACCATTTATATAGAGTGCAACACCATGCATTTTCAGACTGATACAATTTCTGTAAAAAGCCAGTGCTGATCAGCAGCAAATCACAGATATTACTCTGTCTGCTAATCTATGAATCATCTGTGTAAGTCTGCTTTGAAAAAGGATATTGCATTTATCAGATAAAATATTTCCTGAAGAGGTAAGGAAGATCAATACTGCTGTAAAAGTCACAGGTGAGATATTGTCCAAACATCATATCTGGAGGTCAGAAATATTATTTGGGTCTCCTGTACTCAAAAATACAGCTTTAAGTTGGAATATATTCAGTGAAAAGCAACTGCTATGAGCATAGGACCAGACGATATCACTCAGAAATAGTATCAAAACAGTATGGTTTGTAAAGCTAAATAAAACTAAGCCTGATGCTAGTAGAGCATTTTCTGTAAAAAGATGTGAGAAAGAAATACATGAAGAAGGAAGAAGACCCAGAAAATTAAATGCCAGTGTTCATACTACTACAAAACATGAGAAACCAGCTATTAGAACATTGAGACAGAAAATTCAAGTATCTAATTATCAGAGGTACAGAATTCTGGAACTGCTTCCTAATGTTAAGAGTAGTTTAAATAAGAGCCATTTAAATTTCTAAAAATGTTTGTGTAAATGGTTGCCCAGTATCCTCAAAAATATGCTTCACAACTTATTAGAAAAAATTAGGATAACTGGGTTTTTTTCATTACCTTTTTTAATTTGGGTTGTTTTCAACTAAGCCTTTGCAATATGGTCCTGCACTCAGGCTCACAGAACTATAAATTAACGCAAACACGCAGCGTGGCACAGCATAATACAATTCCCTGGAATTTCCACTAGTCAGAATTAGCCAGAAATTTATTCATTATGCCTTTTCCACTCACCATGTTTCTAGAAGCACAAGCTGTTAGTTTTACAAAGGGCCCTTGAAATTACAAAATGGCTTTGAACAAAATAGCTATATGGTACATTTCTCCTCACAGAGAAGGCAAACATTTTGGAATTGCTTTTCCAGTTGATGTAGTGTACACTGTTATCCAACAGTCATAGTCATTTTGACTCTTCTATCCCAAATACTGCTTCTAGACATTTTTTTTTCCAGCCTCTCATGGATTAATCACCCTCTTTTAGAAGTGGATATTCCCATTGCCTTCCTCTTTTTCTTCCTTCTTTTATTGTTTACTTCTGTTATTTGCCTTTCTTCTCCCATTTCTTCAAATATTCCTGCCAATGAACTCAGACACTGGCATATTCCAAGAAAACACGAAGAGAAGCTGCAAATGTAAATTAGTCAGATTTGTTTGAAAACAACAACAAATGGTCTCCAACAGTAAGAGGTCTGTGATATTTGTCCTCATTACCACACCAGTCTAAGTTTCAGTCACGTAAATCATTGGGAGGCATATTCTTGACCAGGCAATCAGGGTAGAATGCATAGTAAACAAAAACGCCTATTGAGAACTGAGAAGCAGATGTTCTGACCAAAGAGAGAAAAAATGTAGCTGAAAAACTTACCGGGAAACTCAGCCTAGAATCTGATGGATTTAAAAACAAAATTTAAAATCCAAGTTATTTGTCAGGACTTTTTTTTTTTGTTACACTGCTTAAAATAAATTTCCTATTTTACTCATTTTTCAACAAAAGTATAGAAAGATGTAAAATTGCTATCTCTGCCATTTCCTTATTTCATCACTGCTTAGGAGAGACTAATACTGCTTTCATTGTAGCGAGGAGGGAAACTCATAGTTAACTCAGGATTTAAGGCTTCCTTTTACAGCAGTGAAGACAGTCAAGGAAATTCCAATGATTGGTCATAAAACATGTTATGGGTTGATTTTTTTTTTCAGAGTGAAACATAATATGCTACTAAATATTTAGAATTTCAGTTCATTATCTGTTGATCATTCATAATGTAAAGTTCTGTCATGGATGAGATTTTTAGAAGTGTGGACACTTCCACATACAATATTAATTTCACAGAGTATCATCCTTTTTGACTGGACAGGTTGTGCTGGTTTTGGCTGGGATGGAGTTAATTTTCACCACAGTAGCTAGCATGAGGCTTTGGTTTGATTTGTGATGGAAAACATGTTGATAATACAGAGGTGTTTTGGTTATTGCTGAGCAGTACTTATACAGAGTCAAGGTCTTTGCTCCTCACACCACCCCAGCAGCAAGCAGGCTGAGGTTGCACAAGAAGTTGGGAGGTGACAGACAGGACAACTGGCCCCAACTGACCAAGGGGATATCCATTCCATATGGTACCATGATCATAAAAGCTGAGAAAAGTGGGAAGGGAGTATGTTCAGAGAGGTGCAATTTGCCTTCCCAAGTAATTGTTACACATGGAGCCCTGCTTCACTGGAGATGTCCAAACACCTGCCTGCTGATAAGGGCTAAGACAATTCTTGGTTTTGCATGTGCCTTTTGCTCTAATTAGTCAAATGGTTTTATCTAAACCCAAGGGTTTTCTCACTTTTACTTTCCCTCATCAAATGCAGGGGGAATGAGCAAGCAGTTCTGTCACACTTAGTTGCCAGATATGGTTAAACCATGACAGATTACAACTAATTATAACCTAAAGGAATATAAACAGAGGAGTCCCCTATTCAAGTGGGCTTCTGCTTTAGGACATCACAAGTTATAGGCTGGGATCTACTAAAGGAAACCCAGTGAACCAAGCCTGATAGGGACACTTAGCTAAATCTGGAGTGAAGCACATGAAAAATCAGGTGCATGCAGAACATTGTCACACACCCATGGCAGGTTTCCTATAGGTTATGATTTAGGTGTTTCCTAAACCATAAACTGTGCCTTCCACATTGCACTCTTTCGTAATGAATTTTCTCTCAATCAATTGGTTTCTTTGAATCCATTTATATTTTTGGCACCCAAGACATCATATGGTAATGAATACTTATGCTGAAAATACATGCTACTTGTTTTCCTAATGCTTTGCCATGCAATCATCTTTTCCTCCCTTCCTGAGCTAAAAAATCTGCTCTCTGTTACGTCTAGGGTGGTTTCTACTACATGAAAGGCAATCTCGGTCTTCTGGTCCTCCACTTTCTGACATACTCTTTCAAGTAATGCTACATTCTCATTAAAATTGTGCAGCTTGAACAGCAAGCACGCATGCATCATACCATAATGATGATTGCTGCTTTACTTCCCATTCCTCTCTGACATTCCAACTGTCTTTTGATTACCACCAGGGACTGAACTAACGTTTTTGAACAGATATCCTCTCCTCTAATCAATGCAGAACCTTTTGTTGTGCAAGTAGTTGCAAGGACAGTGCAACAATACTATGGGTTGGGTTTTTTTTCCTAGGATTTGCTACTTACTAGCTCTGACAGTGATTTTTACCTGCCATATTTGTGGCTCAGTTTCTTAGTAGTCACATTCACTTCGCTTTTTGCAGTCATACTGGTTTTGACTTTGGTATCAGCAAATTTTCTTACTGTTCTACTGAGATAATTTATAAAAGGCATTGACTCAGGCACAGATCCTCCCCGGTATTTATGACATTGGGTCATTGTTACCCATGTGTTTATTCCCTTTTTTTTAAAAAAAATCTTTTCATGTAGCTCATTTATGACCTCTAACTTCCTTCTAAACTAGTTTGAGTTTTTGTCACCATTTTGTAAACATGCACATCCCTGTATTGACTAATGTCACTTTTTACCATACACATTTGCTTGGTATGGAAGTCAAGCAATTAGTTTCCACACTTCCATTACAGGTCTTAAAATCTTGGTATTTAAGTTCTCATATTCCATCCCTCTGTTAAAGCCAAACTTAACTGAGAGGTTGAGCATAGAATGGTAAGGTTGGAAGGGACCTCAAAGATCATCTACTTCCAACCCCCCGCCATAGGCAGGCACTCCTTTCTGTCCACCCACTAGGCTGCACAGATCCCTGAAACGTAAGGAGTTAGCTTCTGCTCAAGTTTCTTAGTCATCTCAAAACCAGACAGAAACACCTACCACTTTCCCTATGCTCTTCCTTGTCTAACCTTCTTAGTTTTAATAAAGCTAAGTAAGCTTAACATAAATGGAAATAATCCATTAACTTCTCTAATATTTCCTAATATTTTATGGAGTTTATATTTATTTGATTACACCACTATTTAATATGCATGATATTTTAAAGGGCTTCTCAGGTGCAGTATTTATGCAGCATTTAGTAAGCCATTTTTAAACTGCATTAAAACAGACACAGACCAGAAAACAAGCATGTCTGCTAAGGAAAAGCATGACCCAAGACCCAGTTAGCTTTACTGCAAAGGGTCTATTTGCACAAAGATGATTTCACAGTTTTTATGAAAAACTCAAAGCCTCCAAAACTAAATTGTATACAGGACCACCACTGTGCTAGTTACATTTTTATTTTAGAGAGGTTCTTTCTACTCTTTTAGAAAACAATATGCCTACTTCATTGCACAGAGTTCCTACCTCCTCTTCATTTTCCAAATACAAAAATGACAGTAAATTAATCCCAGCTATAAACCTACATGTACTGTCTGAAAGCTGCTAGGGGATCTTTAAACCTCTACTTTTTCTTGCTATGGGAAAATAAGAACATAGTAAATTGCTAGACAAGAAAATAATTTATAGCAATCTTTTTGTAAATATTTTTGGCTCTTTTAATTATTTCCATTTATATTTTTTACTCCTCCTTTCTGATAAATTGGGACAAAGAAATAATATAATACAAACTATATGGGAAATTAAGAGGAATTAACCATGTTTATATATTCAAGAAAACCCTAATTTTATCAGCAGAAAAAGAGAAAACTCTTATGCTGATCTTTACCATAAGCCTAATATGTCTAAACTCTGTGACTCTCTTGATTAGAAATCTTTCTGAAATAGACTATTTCATGTATTAGAAGCAAGGAGGCCTTTGGTTCATAAAACAATTATGCTGAGCTTATTTTTACTATGGCCTACAAAGAATCTAATCCCTCTTATTAACGGTTTGAATATCAAATGCACTAGACAGGTTTAATGGAATTATATTTTAATCTTTTCACTGTCACCACAAGTGCCACCTGACATTAATGCCCTGGCACTAGTAATAAGATTAAATGAGAAATTTTACCTTTGGCATAGTATGATAGACTAAAGCACAAGAAAAACACTCCTCAATTGTTTAAAAAAGATTTAGTGTCAGTCATACAACAAACTAGGAGATGTTCTCTGGGGTAAAATGGCTACGAATAGTAAGCAAAAAATCATTATTTTTTCTGTCTAGTGATATACTATAGATAAATATTCTGTCAGCTATGCAATCTAGGAATAGATACTTTAAGAATATGAAACATCAAGTAAAAAGAAAAGTGAGACTTAAGGAGATGAAAAATAACCAGTATAACCAAAAAAAATAACTTTCAGAGAACGCTGGCAAATTACTTAACAGCAAAATCTGTTGTATAGCCAGAAAACATAGGGGGAAGTGTGTGAACTGCAAAAATCTAGATGAGACAGCCTATAAAAGGAAAAAAAAAGTAGCTGAAACAAAATGAAAAAGCATCATCCATTTCTTAAAGAAATTGAGACCAGACAAAGCAGCAGCTTGTTATGAAAACAGGATGGATTTGAGATGGAAAAAGTAAACAATTAGTAAAAAGAAAAAAAGGGTAGAGCTGAATGGATAATGAAATGAATTGAAAATCAGTTCCCCATGATTGACACCACATTAGTTTGTTTTGATAGACTTAAGCCATCAAGACAAATGCAATTCTGACCATGTGTAGTTTGTCTTTTTAAACCAGTATAAATCATATACCAGAGATGATCTCATGAAGCAATTGTCTGAAGAGGAAATGACAACAGGATTAACTAAAGAGACATTCCCAATTTAATTACCTAATAGTCATTTATTAATTTTAGTGATGAAGGTAAAAATTATGTGTGTGTGTGTGCTTAGAACTTTTTTTTGGTCCAAATTAAGGGATTGATGAAGAGACAGATCACAGCATCACCACAGACAATTCAGATGTCTTAAAGGAAAGCAATGTTAGATATGGAACTGAAGCCAAGTGCAAGATCATACCAATGGGGACTAATAACCAGAATGGCTGCAGTAAGTTAGCAACCTGAATCAAAATTACTGAGGAAGAAAAAAAACAAAGATCTATTAGCCACAAGATGAGTCCACAAATGAGGTAATAAAAAGGTGCAATCCTTATCAAGCTTCTTTCAGGCAAAGAACACAGGCATAAATAGGTAAACTTTTTTCAAAACACAAGTGAGACCTCACTTGAGCTATTATGCATCTTTCTGATCACCATACTCAAAGATGATGAATTCAGACTGGAACTTCAAAGAGATCAGAAGATAGATCTCTCAGAACAAGAGACAGACAGCTTTCCTTATTTGGGCTAGCAAAGTAAACACTGAGAAGGATAAGCTACTCATCAGGTGAGTAAATGTTAGGTGAAATAGCTATATAAAACAAAGGACAGCTCTGGTTCACTAAAGACAAGTACTTACGAGATTTGGATCCTAGACTCAGACAAATAACTTTTGTCACTTCAACCAAAATCAGAATAATAGAGGCATGCAGTATTTGTCCCATGCTGAACAGCAGCACCAAAGTTTTCATATTCGGGAAAACTAGTTTCATATGTGGGTACAAACTGTTTGAAAACAGTCCTGTATTAGGCTGGGAATAAATTTTTTTCCATTAATTCAACTTAAGTCCAAAATTTTACCCCAGCAGTACTTAAGATTCGATGATTAGGGTAAAATAGGAGAAGTAAACCTTCTCAATTTAAGAGTTACCTGTTTCCTTTTTCAAGTCACTTGCATTCTGCTCAGTTAGATTATTCCAGAAGCAGTGCTTTCTCCAATTTTGCAACTGGAGCAGGTGCTTCAGGCAATGCCATTTTTGTGCAGCAATCGGCAGGCAGCCCAGAGGCTATGGAGGCTTATTTTAATTACTTGGCACCTCAATCCAATTAAACCTTACCATAAAGGTCAGCTGTCAGAATGAAAATTTGGTGCAGCTTACCTAAAGCATTGCCTATAGCCAATATATACCACAGAAAATTTTCCAAACATTTGAGGTATTTTACTTCAACTCAGTATTTCATATAAAGAAATTCGGTCATTTTTCATTAAGCTAAAAGCATTTTATACTGTATGAAGGTATGTGTCAAATATTTTTCCTTAGCATCCATTTTCCTTAGACCATAGTGGTAGAGAAGCAACTAGGGTTTACCCAGGAATACCTAAGTTTGGATTTCCCATGCTATTTCTTCTTATTAACCTGAATTAATAGCTAAACTCTGTCCTTCCTATAATTGGGTGTAGGACTTTTTACCTTCCACAGGCTGAATGCAGTGAACTGTATTTTCTTGGCATGACTCAGTGTTATAAAGTGAAACTTTGTCTTGGTTTGGATCTTTTTAGTACCCCTGGTCCTTCCAAGGAAGGAAAAGTTCTCGTAAAGCTAGGAGTAAAATAGGAAAGGGAAAAAATTCCAACTGGTTTTTAAAATTCTAAGTTCTTGTCTATACATGGATTCTGCTTATATCTGAAAAAACTTCACAAACTGATTTCAATCTCAGTATTATCTTCTCACAAAGTACAATGGTACCATGTAAGCCACCTTTATTTTGGCTCCATAGATAGTTTCATAGATGCCTGACTTCTGAATTACATACTGTGTGTTGTAAATTGAGTTCACAAGCATTATCTAAAGTTCTGGTACAATAGAACAGCAAGCACAAACATGGCTTCAGACATTGCTACCATGAAGACACACAAATCATTACATTTTCAGGTAATTTTTGACCCAGCTGCTTGTATTCTCCCTACTGGTCAGAGAGCTACAACTTCAAAGTTTATTTTCAGGCTTGTAATTATTAATCACCAATGAAATGACAATCACAGTATTAGAATACCAATTGCAAATTTACTATTGGTACTATTGGCATCCACAAGATATTTGTCCCACACAGGAAAAAAAAAATTCTTTCACTCCCTTTAATTTTCTTCTTTCTTTCATCTTCAAAATCATCTCAAACATTTCTTTTAAAATGAAGTGCTGTCAGAATGGTTATTCTCCCCTCTTAAACAATCTCCAAGCTGCTGTCATACAACACATTCATTACATTGCAAGCCACTAACACTTTTTGCGCTTGAAGCTGCATTTTAATGTACGGAAATGCATAGTGAGTTATCTAATAAATAATTTCTAAAAGTATTAAAATGTAAAAAATTTGCCCATTCTCTTTGTTATTACTATGAATAACCTGCCTGTTAAAATATAGATGCATCTAATCGGAAAACAAACAATTCTAATGAGAAAGATGTACAAGAATCCTCCTGAACTGCTGAGTTGTCAATCAGGTTTGAAAGAAGTAACAATTATGGGAAGAAATTTATTATTACAAGTATTATAAATATTTATTATAAATAAATTGATATCCATAGATTTGGTGAACACATCAAATATTATCAACAATTGGAATTTTCTAGAGGCAACCAAATAAAGCTTTGCAAAGCTCAAGGGTAGCACTGACAAAAACTGTGTGCTAAAAATTTGATAGAATTAGATCAAAATCAGAAGCTTTAGCTTTATACAAGAAGTCAGTCCTTTTAAGGCCATAATCAGAAAAGCTGCTGTACATGATAAAAGAAAAGCATTTTGCCTGTAGCAGACTAAAACAGAATAAATTACATAAGTTCCAGCTCTTTAAACCAAACTACAATTATACTTAGGTATGTTCAATTATCATCATCATAGTTTTTTTCTCTAGTAACTACACAATTGTAAACCCCTTTGGTTGTACCCAGTTTGAAAAAGATCAAAAGAATTGTCTCCGCCATAAGTCAAATAGGAGACAAATTTGATTCTGAATATCTGTTGAGAAGATTTTCTCAAGGTGTTACCCTCTAGAAAAAGGATTTAAACCAATGTCTATTTCACATCAACCTCTCTGATTTAGAAGGGTAATTTCTGCACTATAATTTCAAAGTGTTTTCATATTCTTTCATTAGAATCCCTCCCACAGCCATAATTTTGTCAGCATAGAAAGCTAATAGGTAAATTCGCTACTAATATTCCAAACCTTCAAGACAATTCTTTCAGCTGTCATTTTGTGACAAGCACCTTTTATTAGGGAAGCACATATCAACTTGATGCATGAGTGCCGTTGCACTGATGATAAACACAACACACCAAATGTGGAGGGAACTTGGTGAAAGATTGTCTTCATGATAGATAAAATGTAAACATGTTTTCACTGCAGTCTGCATTTATTTTATCTCTAGCTCTCAGTCCTCTGTAGATAATAGATTTTAAGGGTTCTCAAATTGTGTCACTGCAAATAACATCTATTCCTTAAATCTCAACAAATTTTCACTTCTTAGATGAAACACTATCTAAGCTATATTCAACAATATTTACCATCATTCTTTTACATTTCCCACAAAATAGCACACCAGTTACACTCCTCCCATATCTATCTGTGGTCTTGTGATCAGTTCAATCAATACTGTTGTGAGATGTGCAAGTACCGGAGAATACACTAAGGAAAGGAAAATGCAAACATTTTTCTTCATCTCAATAGCCTATACTTTTTCTTGCTTTTGTTGAAGACATAAAATGCAGTCTAGTAGCATCAAGCTATTGTATTCTTAAACTATTTACTTTCCTGGGATCATTTGACTGTTCTTGGTAAAGCTCATAAGTCAATACAAGATAGGTATTCCCTATTCTTGTCACCATTTCTATACCACAGTCTTCCTCCAGTACTCTTTGCTTCATCTGACTAACCAGCCAAACTCACTTAAAGGAGCTGTCGGCACTGAAACATTCCATTTTTAAAAACACTCTTTGTTTGAAGTCCTTCATTCAACATTTCAGCCCTCATGGGAAATTTCACTTTCATGCCATTGTGGATTAGTTTCTTCCAATGATTACATGACAGTTGATAGGCTGAGGCGGGATCTATCACAAAGCTTCCTCAAATTTATTTCCACCACTCTGTGAAGGTCCTTACAACTCACTGTTACAACAGAGCAAGTAACAAATTCCCACAGTAATTGTGACTCGCTCTTGCTTGAACTCATGCAAATTTCACATAGGTTTGGAGGTTTTATTTTTAACTAAAAGCTATGCTTCTAGAAGTTTACTCTGCATTCTAACTAATGATATAGCTCATTAGTTTCCATATAACAAAATGTGACAAGTATATTATTTTTCCTTCAATAATTGCATACATATGTACACAAAACATACACTGCCTTTAGAATGCACATACAACATTTCTGCATTTGGGTTTTCAGTAATTTTCCACATCCTTAACTCTAAAGAGAAAATGTTACTTGCAAAACTTATTTTTAAATCTTGGCTTTCGTATAATCACTTTTGATGTTATGACAGAGAACGGGGTATTAAGGTTGCATATGTTATTTCCTCTCCCCTCCCTCAGATTGCGAGGGACATTTTTGGAAAATACGTACACAGTAACATTTTAATGAATGTTTGCTTTTAAGTGTCCTGTGAATAACAAACATGCAAGTCTGTCCTGCATTGGTAAAATCAGTTTGCTTACTGTTGGGGAGAGCAAGCTGTCTGGCACAGTGAGGGTGAGATAACCACAGTAGACAGGGCAGGGACTATCAAATCCAAGCAGGGTGTGCAGGGCAGCATCACTATGCTATCTGGAAGAGCTCTCCCTCCTGACACCAGCTGGGCTGTGCAGAGCCCCCAGACAAGGAAATATGCTTGAGGGACTCTTGTCACAAGGGATAAAAATATGACCTTTGGCAACATACTTCGCTCTCTTACTGCTCTGTTGACAGCATGCTGTTCTTGGGTTGCTTGACATATGGGGAACTGAACTACAGCTTTTCTTGGCCCTCCCTCCCACACCCCCTACTCCTGAACTGAAGCTCAGGCTGCTACTCAAGGTAAAACTGATATTTCAACCTCATTGCAGGTAACAACTGCTCATGTTAATCAAGGGCAGAACCTTAGTTATCTTTTAATAAGTCATTATGAAACAAATTAAATAATAGTAACACCACAGTTCTTTATAGTCAATGTCCTTGAAAAACTTATTTCCACATTTAAAAGTATCTTTTGACAAGAATTGACAAACCTAAAACCCTAAAACTCATTAACTCAAAAGTCTTCAGTAGAAGACCACTTCAGACTCCCAAAACTGAGTACATATTTAACTACCAACTCTCACATACACTCACAAATCCAAAAAATGCTTGCCATTAACAAAAAGCAGCTAATGAAAAGACAGATAACAATAATGACAATTTCTCTTTATCCTTCATCTGCTCGAGTTCTGCCCTAGAAACAATAACTTTATATTGCAATTTGAAGGTAAACATCACATAAATTAGGATAAATGCAACTTCTATACTACTCCTCAATTTAATTTTTTTTAAAACCATCTCAATTTGTTATCTAAGTTATAATTGCTGCTGTTGGTCCTCACATGGGAAAATATTCAGAATTATTACTAATGATGTTCGTGCCTTCTGCCTGGGACTCTTTAAAGTTTTCTGCTAGTTGGAATACCAAGTCAACATGTGATGTGGTTTGCAGTTAAACTACATGTCTATTAGTCCAACGTGAAATATCAGAAGATAATATCCATCTTGCCACTTGTCTCCTGTGTGTCCTTACAAAAATTTCTTGTGGAAAAGATATGGAATGCCTTTAATTTAGAAGTGGCATTCTTGAATGTGTCATTAATTCAAGCATGTCATTGCTACAGGTTTAACCTTTAGCTCTACAATCAATAACCTCATGTTTCAGCACAGACTGATATTTCTATAATAAGAGCAGTTGCAAGTCTCCAGTCTGTGTTTTCACCCCTTCTGCCCAGAAAATGAAAAATCAAATCTGTAAATGCACATTGCAGTTATAGGTATTACATTTCCAGTTTGGATGTTATAAACCCATGGCAGGTGTTAACGTATCATTCTAGAAGTATGTATGCTGCAGTCTTGAACTAGAGGATATGAGAGACTTCTTTCATATTTTTATGTCAGATATTTCACTATTTATTGAAGTTAGGTTTATGAAGTAGTCTCCAGTTTTGAAAAGTCCCAGTATTTGGGCATTGGAGAAACTCACTGCAATTTCCAAAACTTCAGGGCTTTTAAGAGGTAAGCAGAGCAGCAACTGTGCTTCTGCCAAAGCATTTGAGATTGAGGCAGTCCTGAATGTTTCTCTGTATCAGCTGTTTCATGTAGAACAATTACTCTGCTTTTCATAGACTGGCATAGATTAAAAGATGCACAGTGCTGTTACAGCTGCTTTTATGCATTGGTTAAGATAACTGTTCAGTGCTGCAGCACATTCAAGGTTTACGTGAGCTCATTACTTCCAAAACGCTTTTCCCTGGGGATGGGTATTTCCATGTCAGCTCTCAAGTCAAAGGTTAATTTGTTTGGAAAGTTGCTGTGAAATACTGTTATTTTTCAGAAGCAAGACTTTTGATGGGTTTCAGAAAGCAGCAATTTGAACATCATCTCTGCATGCTTCGGGCATTGCAAGGATGTGTTCCAGCTTGTCCTGGCAAACCCATGAGACAAAAGGCAGGTGCAAAAAGAGATAGATAGATACCAGACAGTGCAAACTAACACTCATTACTGAGGTTTGGATAAAATTCACAGGTGGTGTCTTCAGATTTAGGTAACTGAGAATCCGGCCTGTAGTGCTTACTGCTGGGAGTAGTCTCATTGATTTCTATTATTTCACAGAAATCAATTGGACTACTCCCAGCAGTAAGTGCTGCTCTTAGATGTAAGCACTTACAGACTCAGACCTTAAGAGTCTATGTTTTTGTATTATTTTTGTGACATTGCTCTTATCCTTACTTCAGCCTTGAAAGGTATGTCTCGAGATAAACAGAAAAAGCAGAACTCCATAAAGCTCACTCATGCAGTACCACCTGAATGGATTGTCATTCCCCTGAAAGAGTGTTCATCTCCATGTGATCTCAACTTCAAAACCATACATAAACACAGAAATTATTTCGACTGAGCAATCACGACCAGTGGTATCCCAGGGTACTAGACTGCATTAACAAAATGAGTGGTGTTTTAAAATCCATTAGCCTATGCTGATTGTAGCCTGGAAGAAGTTACATCACAGTTTTTTTTGTGTGCAGACTGCCAAGAAATTAATCTGTGGTTTTCAAATACTGCAAAGTGTCTGCCTTATGGACATGAAAAATGCAACTGTAACCCATAGAAGGAATACTATTTTCACTCCAAAAACAAAGCTTCATTAAAATCAAATACTTTCACAACTGCCATGTTGCCTGGTGCTATAAGTGCATCACTGCTAACTGTATCTACAATACCTACTTCAAAGCTGGTATGGGTGTTAAATAGTCCCTCCCACACACATCCATTTGAAATATACACACGCCCTGTGATCGTAAGATCATAGGACAGCTCAGGTTGGAAGAAACCTTACAAAGCTGCTAGTCCATACTCTGCACCAAGTGGAGTCAGCTCATGTTGCTCAGGGCTTCATCCAGTTTGGTTTGAAAAACTTCCAAGGATAGAGACTACAACTTCTCTTGACAACCTGTTCAACTGCTTGACTGACTTACCCAAGCAGGACTTTCCCCACATCCAGCCTGAACCTCTCCTGTTCCCAGTTATGCCAATTGTGCCTGACCTTTCCACCTTAATCTACGATAGAGCACCAGACTCACATCTTTCATAAGCTCCTAATAGGTATTGCAGGGCAGCTATGTATTGTAAGTCACACATGTTAAAGACACAGCAAGCAGGAGGTTTTAGTTAGTCTGAAAATTTCTCTGGTTTTTCAACTCCATCTTGATTAAGGAGATCAGGACATCCTGTCATTACAAGTCCTTGTAAATAGTCCCTCCCCAGTCCTTCCAGTAGCTGAAGGGGGTTTACAGAAGGCTACTACAAGGTCTCCTCAAAGCTTTCTCTTCTCCAGGCTGAAGATTCTGGGATCTACAGCTGCACCATACCAACCAGAACTATTAGGACTGGTCGGACTCATGACTTTAGAGGTCTTTTCCAACCTCAATATTTCTATGATTATATTTAGACAGTTTAGGTAATGCAAGCTAGCGAACAAATGCCTGACGACTCTTTGGAGCAAACAAGACAGACATCAGGGCCATGACTATTTTCACTGATGTCTTTACCAATGTATCAACAGTCAATTTTTTTGTGATTGTAATAAAAGGAGAGAGAAAGAATTATTCTATCATTAGCTAACTTGGCAGCATCTTAGGAAACATGCCTTAATTTCCCCTTTTGTCACTAAGCACAGCTGCCATCAGATCATTTAAGCTTTTTATCCCAGCCTTTAACTGCTTTGCCTCTGACTGTTCAAGCTTTGAGATGTCCCTCTCACTCAGGATCTTAAGTTGGTTTACATAATGAAATCACCCAGGGATTGCTAGATTGTAATAAACGTTTGGGAGCTTTAGAATGAAGTAGAACACCAACTTACAGCTAGAAAATGGGAAAAATGCATTCCTCCTTTACTTAAATCTAAGGATCAGATACTTCATTTTGGATAACTTAACCTTCCCTGCTACAAATAAATCAATGCATAGACAGAAGGTCTAGCAGGCAAATCAAAATAAGAACCTTCCTCATGACTCAGCCAGAAATAGCTGTGATAAACTTGTCTAGTATGGGTCATTTCTTGTAATTCTTAAAGCCACACACTGTCACGATAGATTGAGAGCTCTGGTTTAGGGAGGGGAACAAGAAAAAGATAAATGAGAACACTCTGCAGATGAAATGTAGTGGCACAGAACACAGACAGAGGTGGCATACACAGGGAGAGATATATTCAAAGAAACTGCCAGAGTTATGTGGCTAAACAAGTTCCAATGGATACAAGCAAAATGGTTTACTGTGGGACTTGTGTCATACTTTTCCCATTTATAGCCAAAATAAGCTTACTGCTATTCCTAGCCCACAGACAACAGTAAATCAAGCTGTCTTCCAGCTTTACATCAGCAGCTTGCACACTGCAGCAGGAATTGCATCATTTCCATCATTCTAAGTTAAAGTACTCATTCTGTGCCTTTACGATTTCTCATACAACCACACCTGATTCATCAAAAGCTATTTATATCTCACTTTCCCCCCCACAAGTAGTGTTTTTAAACAGCAAAAGCCTTATTTTATGGAATATCCTTGAATTTAGATTAGCTTGAACACCTGTCAGACATCTACCTAATCCAGTGGTTTCAAAAAGCAAAATAACTCATCTTCATTATTAAAAGTGAAAGGAAAAAGCCCAGTAATAGTATACAACATATAATCATAAAACACAGTAATATGCATATAGGTACATGGAGTATATCTGCATGTATGTGTATATACAGATATTATTTAGGTATGTTTATACAAAAGACCAGAAAACTGTGAAACAAGACCAAATGTGTACTGCAACATCATTTTAGGTATCTTATAGTTCACATACTGTCCTGTGATGTGGAGTACAGAATCACAGAACATCAGAGGTTGAAAGGGACCTCCAGAGATCATTGAGTCCAACCTCCCTGCCAAAGCAGGAATACTTAGGGTAACCTGCAGAGGAATGCATCCAGGCAGGTTTTAAATGTCTCGAGAAGGAGACTCCACAACCTCTCTGGACATTCTTGATACATATAAAACTGCAGAGGTAGTTTTTCTCTAAACACAGGTAAGACAGCTGGAAGGGAGTTGACTAATTAACCAGGTACAAGACACATTAGTGACTATATAAATTGGACTGTCTTAAAATTTCAGCTATTAAAACAGGCAGGGAAAACAGAGCAGGAGCTAACTACATCCTTCATGTAGAGATGCTGTGGCAAAGCATTAGTTTTCCACATCTACTTTCATTATTATGACTGACATATTGCATCTTTTTTCTATCTCAATATTACTTGGATTTTCACATTTGTTAGAATTATCAAAGTGCCTGGATTGTGAAGCATACATAACTTGTATTCATTCTTTTCAAAGTTAGATCAAGAGCCCAATTATTTGTTCCATCCCAATTAATATATATATTTCTGATTGTGTCCGAAGTGATAATACTTAGCAGCCCAGACCTTCATAATTATAAAAATTCTCATGTAATACAACTCAAAGCCTCCTGGATGATAAATATTTTCTTGTTCTGAACAAAGTTTCACTGCTTTCTTAATGTGGTTTTCCATGCAATTAACATATACAAAATAGAAAAAGAAAATGGATTGGCATTACCAGAGCAAGTTGAGACAAAGTGAAATAAAGTGTTACCACTTGCTTTATGGTGATGATTAAGATTTCACATTCTTTCTAGTTAAATCTAAAATTATCAGGACTCATTTGAAAATGGTGTCCAGAAAATTAGGACTAAATGATTTCAAATGGAGATCAAACAGCTATAAATCAAAGTTAGCTCTATGGATCAACAGTTCAAAGAAATCCTAGCTGGTTTCAACATGTGAAATATTACTGTACGCTAAACATTTTAAGTGAACCAGATGTCCACTTCATAGATCTCTATATTAGATGAACTGCTCTGCATGCCTTTGTTCCAGAGCACTCCAAATTCCTTCCTTCTCCCCGCAATGGTTTTGAATGAGTAGAAGGCAGCAGCCTGAAAACTGCTTTCCACCCCACCCTGCAGGTTTGAAGGCTGGACAGCAACAGGCACCCTTCCCCACATGTATGCTGACCCATGTGGAAGCCCACACTAAGAATAAGGCTTGTGGTTGGCTGGGCTTTCCTGCCCAGTATAAATGAGCAAATGGACACTTTATCGAGAAAATGATAAAAAAAGCAAGGAAGACGGTGNCACTTTATCGAGAAAATGATAAATAGAGCAAGGAAGAAGGTGCATGGTTCCTGCCTTAAAAGAGCTCCTGTTTTGGACAGCTCCTACCTTCTTACATGTCTCTTGGTTTTGCACCGCCCCTGCCTTTGGACAGCTCTCCCCACTTTTGCACCGCTCTCTGCAAATTTGCAAGCTTGGCAAGTCCCGGGTTCCTTTTGAGAGAGCTGCCGGCAGCACCCGGACCCAGCTGCTCTCGGACCATACTATAGCAGACTTCCTGGCTGCTATCCCGAACTGGGGACACCCGAGCAGTTTGACTCTCCCCTGTCGCTGCTCAGGCAGCATCGCTTCCATGAATCCCTGCCTTGTGGAAGTTGTGTTTCGAGACATTTAGGACTTTGGCAGCTTTTCCACCTGCCTTGGACTTCTGCTGAGCGGATCCAGACTATTGGATATTGCTTGCAGCGTCAGAAGGTGCCAAGCCGCAGAGAAATCCAGCAAGGGATCATTGCCAAATACCTATTTCACCTTCGTGAGTAAAGCCTGCTATTCCCTCAATTCTCTGCTCAACCTGATTGATAGTGGGGCAAAGCTGTGCTTGTAGTTTAGCCTTTTCTATTTCCTGACTCCCTAAATCTCTAAATTTGTCCATAACATCCTGTTAAATTACCACCATTTGAATTAGAACCTGCAAATAAATCTAAACCAGTTTTGTATATAGTTTTGAGGGCAGGGCTTTCAGGAAAACAATTCTATTTTTATAATTCCTGACTCAGCTGCATTAATTCCCTGCCTCCATGACACCCTTCACAAGACGAAAACAGAATGTGTGTTTCATTTGGGTTCCAGTCAATTTTAATTCTTTTTTACCAGACCATGCAGGCAACTATTACTTGATTTAACTCAGAACACTGTAGTAACCTATGATTTTTCTGTCATTTTTCTTAGAGATCCATTCTGAGCCAACCAAATAACATGTATCAAACAAATTGCATGAAAATAAAATGAAAGTGCTGTTGATAATGCCTTCTCCACCCTGACTCTTCAAATAAATCATATGAATGGCAAAACAGACACATGGCAGAGGGATGCCAAATTTAAATTTATTTGTAGAGGATTTCACATTGGAACACTGAATGTGAAGAACCAAAGGCATGGGCAACGTGTTTACCAACTGGAATACAAAATGTATTCTTGTTTTGTGATTCCTGGGTAATGTGAAGCAGCACAAAATTCATATATGCCTATCATAATGGCACAATTAAAATCAAAATAGATACAATAACAGAAGTTAGCAGAGAAAAATTTTGTGTCTGTTAATTTCCTAGAGATCATTTAAAGTGTTTATTTACATGCAGGATGCAGCTGGGATATTTTAGAAATGAGTGAGACTAGACAACCATAGGAGGTGAAAAAAGCAACCCAGGGAGATCATTTCAAGTGAGATTACTGTGGAAGAAAACCAAGTTGCTTTATGGAGTTCAGAACTCAGAAGAAAACTCTATGGATCTGAAAGGAGAGCTGTGATTTTATCATTATATGAAGCAAGGCCTAGAGATTTGGTTGAAGATAGAGCTCAAATAGGCTGAAATCATGGAAAGGGGAACATGTTCTCCAAAGATGACATTACTTTTGGGCCTGAACACCTTAAAATGCAGGGAGAAAAATTATAACAAGGGGAAAGATACACAGGCTTATTACAAAGTTTATTCCCCCACTCCTTGCTATCACCCTTAGTACTTCCAATTTAACATAACTTGTCTCTTTTTTACCGATCAAGATCTAAATTTCATCCTTCAAATGTTTATTAATTTAAACCTGAATTCTAATTACAACTCCTTAATGAGGATGATGATCATCTTCATCCTCTTCCCAGATTTAACCATGACAGCTTTCTATCTGATCTACCAGCTACATGCACTGCCTCACTAATTGCATTCCTCAAATACATTTCATAAGATAACACATTAAAATGTTCTTACCTCACTGCTCTACTAGTTTTCACAATGACATTCTTTAGAGTAATACTGCCTAGTGAGTTAGGAAAATGAAGTTCATACAAAATTACACACTTTTTAAAGTCTTCCAGACAGCAAACATCTTTTCCTTTTTTACCTTCCTTTTTGCCAGTTACCAGATATCCATGCAACACCCTTGGAAAAAATGTAAATAAAAAAAGTGTTCTTAAAAAAAAAAACAACTAAGTATTTAATCAACTACAATGTCTTAATTCCAGGCTTTAAAAGAATCATAGAATGATAAGGTTGGAAGATACCTCAAGGATCATCTAGTTCCAATCCCCTGCCATAGGCAGGGACACCTCCCACTAGTACAGGTTACTCAAGGCCTTGCCCAACCTGGCCTTGAACACCTCCAGGGAGGGAGCATCCACAACCTCCCTGGGCAACCTGTTCCAGTGCCTCACCACCCTCTCTAGTTCAAGGACAGGTCCATCTAGTCCTTCCTACTGTTCCCTTTCAATTCAACATTCTCTCATTAGAAGATGGCACCCATGAAGCAAGAGATTCTATGTACTTTACCTACAGTTCAAAATGCTGAATACACACCTGGAAACGTAAACAAAGAGGACAGACTGAAAGAGTTGGGACTTTTCAGCCTGGAGAAGAGAAGGCTTCAAGGAGACCTTATAGTAGCCTTCCAGTATCTGAAGGGGGCCTACAGGAAGGCTGGGGAGGGACTATTTACAAGGTCTTGCAATGACAGCACAAGGGGCAATGGGTTTAAACTGGCAGAGGGGAGATTTNGGAACTAGATGATCCTTGAGGTCCCTTCCAACCTTACCATTCTATGATTCTATCTGAAAATATGCAGATGTCAATATATGAATGCATGGAGACCCACAAAGGGGTAGTAAGATGTTTTGGAATAGGTAAGTCTCCCAGTCAACTGCGTATAGTCTTTTCCTCAATATACTGCTCTAAGCAGCTTTTAAGCATGCCACACAGGCACTGTCTCAGTGGGACATGAAGCTGCTCATCCAGGGCTTGGAAATTACTTCTTTTTCTGCAGCACTTTCGTATTTTGTAATTTGTCAGAAACCATGAAGACAAAGTTTTTTTTTTTTTTAAATGTCACTTGACTATAGGAAATTACAGCAACATCACTGAGGATTGATAAACGGATGGAATTCAAGGTGACTTTTTTCCCCTGTTTACCATATACTAAGTCCCTACCTACCATTCCATAGTGCTTTTCGTGTGAATTTGAAGCTTAAATCTTTAGTAAAAAGCAATAAAAATGGATCTTTTTCCCTACCATATGCAACGCCATGAGACCTATTTAGCATATCTCCTATTCTAACTACTTCAGAGACTATTCTGGAAAAGTCACTATGCAAAATTATCAATCTATTCCCTAACCTTATGCCCTATAAATACACATTTGAGACTAACTTTGAATTTCACACTAACATAATAAAAAATTATTTGCCAGTCAATCTCAGCTGTGAGTCCGCATACATACTACACAAGTTAAGCAAGTTTGGAAAAGGAGCCTATGCCGTAATTCAGACCCCTCCAGCCTATATAGCCAAACACCATAGAGATATTTTACATAATTAAAAAACTTCCCTGAAGCCCTCTCTAAATTACAGTAGGAAGGCAGAGAAACTTCTGTATCAGATAAAGCTTTCCACCAGCTCAACTCCAGTTTGATTTACCCAACTCTGCAGTGTTCCACAAATAGACAAAGGTGTTAAACCTTATACACAGGGTTTGGCCACTCACACCAATCTGTAGTCTAGCTTTGTAATATCTGTGCTTTTGGAACAGTGAGCAGTGCACTAAACCGTCAACATTGTCCTGTAATCAGGAAGTATGTGAACACTGAAAACTATGTTGCAAAACAACTGATGCAATCCTTCTGCATCACTTTTATCAGAAATCAACTGGAAACTACCAAGGTCTGTAAGCTGAGCACCAGCTCTGTTAGAACATGGCTGCATGGCTGAGGTGAAACTCCACTGCTATTTGCAGCCCCTCAGAGTTTGGTTTATCAAAAAAAAAAGATGCTGTCTTTGTCTACAGCACAAATTCAACAAGACAACTCACAGAAGTCTAATCTAATCAACACACCTTACTTTGTGCTACCAAGCAAGAGTGTAGAGGATTAATTCTTTATTCAGTATTTAAAGCAGTTCTTGAAAATTATTATTTTTGTTAAGGTCATCCTACAGCATTAATTTCCAGAGTGTTGACTTAAAACATCTGACACAGCAGTTGCTTGCATGGCTGAGAAGAATGCAATGAAACCTGGCATCACTGCAAATAGAAGGCAAAATTCCTTTTTCTTCTCTGAGATTCCCTATAAAGAAAACTGAAGGAATCTTCTTACATTAGTTATTTGTTAATGAAGAGGACATCACAACTCAAAACTGAAATACTATTAATGACCACAGGCATTTGCATGTGTACAAGAATATTCAGTTTCAATACGTACAGGCTTAAACATGTCTAGGGTAAAGAAGAAACAATACTATCGTAGGACTGTACCAACAATCCTATCTTAGGACTGTAGTATGACTCACTGGACAGCATTCCTTGTGACCAGCTGATGCACACAGGGGAAAGTGGTTCTCCTAAAATAGTCACTGATTTATGGGATGCAATGAAGAGTCCAAGGGAGTGGGCAAGATGTCCAGCGAGCCAACCAAGAGAGCAGGCGTAATCTTGAAGAGACTTGAATGTTTTGAGTCAGTTAAAAAAAATCCTGATGGGCTGAGACAATATGAAATTATATACTACTTCAGTATGAAAATGAACAAAAGTAAAATTTTGAGACAGTAAAAAGATTTGTTTAATATTTTTACCAAAGCTGGCATTTTTTAAAATTCAGCTTGCCACTCTGCATTTGTCTTTTGTAACTAGGTCTCCCGCACCTTCAAGCTTAGGGTACCAAATTATTCTTGGCTGTCAACATAGGTAACCAAAGCTTTTCTTGTGGATCTTCACTTCCTAGTTTGAGCTCAAGGTAAGCTTTGATTTTCACAACTCCATCTCTGTACGCTCAGGCAATGACTCTGATTTCTTCCCGAGTTGCATGTCCCTGCTTGCTCCTTGCCTGTACTTCACATTTGAGCTGAGTCAGGAAGGCCCTGTTCATTCATGCAGCCCTTCTGCTACACTTGATCGACCTTCTGCCCATTGTAATTGATGGTTCTTGTGCTCTGAGGAGGTCATCCTTGAAAATTACCCAGCTCTCCTGGATCTCTGTAAACTCTCAAGTCCTGCTCGACATGAGGCCCTGGCAAGATCCCCGATAAGACAGGTGTGCTCTCCTGAAGTCTAGCATTGTCATTCAGCTATTTTTCTTGCACCCCTATTGCCTGACTAGCATCCTGTTGCAGACAGGTTTAAGTGGGGATTTGCAGTAAAGAAACCTGACTAACATGAACTGTTGGATTACAGAAAGAAATATGGAAGAAAAATTGCATTCTTTTCCATTTACTTTTTCCACTCTTAGATTGAATTATGTCTGAGATTCTTAAAGTGTGATTTATGTGGTTTACATCTCTCATTTTTCTTCCCAGCACTACAAAAACTTACAAATGCTTAGGAAAAAATGTCTTCAAAAATCAATTCAAGTTCTAGATACTACAGAAGAGTTAGGTTTTCCAGTAAGTGTACTAAAGAGATGTCTATCATGAAATAAACAGCAATTCTGCTTTGTACTACTAATGAGACTCCTGCTCGAAGACCACATTTATTATAGATGTTTAACATCTTAGTGTGCATGCTTAATATCAGGACTTCATTTTATAGTTAAGATACCAATAATATTTTTTTAATTACTAGTGCAGAAAACAGGCATTTAAAAATATAATTATCCATAGCTGACAAGAGTGTGATATCCCCACTTTACAGTAGCAGAGGCTCTAGTTTTAAGACATGATTTCATAAAATATTCATTGACATGTGCATAGAAGGATAGACGAGAGATCAGACTGCATTACAAATGCCACCCAAGAGGAATTTTATCTTAAAATTTGATTTCTATCTAAGCTAAAAAAAGGTCTTCCTGAGATTAGAGAAGACAAGGCCAACAGCCTTTTATACAGTTATTCAGAAAGAAGCTGGTAGTTGCAATTAAACCTCCAAATGCCTCAGGAACTGATAACAATAACAAAAAGCAAGCTATGTATTGATCTTTTCCCCTATGTATAGAAACATAGGACATTTTTCACTAAAAACACACCACCAACTTTTTGTATACTAAAAACTTATTTATATGATTTATTCCTTTCAAAGAGTGTTTAAGATTAGCAGTCATAGTACTTCATTGTTTTATGAATGAAACTAATATCAAGTCATCCAAAGTCAAGTTGTTTAATTGATCTAAAAATGAAAACCTGAAGTGGGTAGAAAGAAAAGTTGTAAGGAAAAATGAAGAACATTCATGGCCCAAAGGCAGAGCAACACACTAGGTTCACGGCTGGCTAGTTTGCTCTTGAAAACAGACAAAACTTACCTTTGTTTCTGTCTCCTCAGAACTCTGTTGCTCAAGCATGACTTAAAGTAGAGGAGCTACTGTGCCCCAGCATTAAGAGGAGAAGCTTTGGAAGCTGCTACATCTGCATCACTTCTAGGACCAAAGATCCAGATTTGAATTTATGAAAAGTTAGATGGCACAAACATTTATACATTCATAGAATACCGTGTTGGAAGGGACCTCAAGAATCATCTAGTCCAACCTTTCAGGGTAACAATAGAGTTAAAAGGAGCTGGGAATCCACCACCTCCTTTGGAAGTTTATTCCAATGTCTAGTAGTTCAAATTATAAAAAAAATTTTTTGCTGGCACTCAGCCCATTACTCCTTGTCTTCACCACATGATTTTGTAAAAAGGGAGTCTCCCTCCTCAAAAAAATGAAACTTTTTTGGGGGGGGGAGGCATGAAAGAGAAGGTTGATTCCATCTATAAACACTATAGATTCTCAAGTTTTGTGGTGAAATTCATGTAATTATTAAATTGCTCACATGATTTCTTGAGTAGCAATCAAAGTAATTGTGGAAATTTCTCCTGAAACAATGCTTACACTGATGGTTACCACCTCATGGTTCATAGAGCAAAAGTGATTCCTAAGGCTAAGTGGCAGGCACCAACTTCTCTTTGCAATAGATTTGTTGTTGCTTAAGTGTGACCCACTCTGAAAAGTTGACAATTACTGTCCCAAATATATAGCAATCACACGTGGATGGAGTAAGATTAACTACATCAGTGTCAGCTTACACCTACCCACTAAGAAAATGCAACTCTTCAGTATTACAGCAGTCAATTTTCCACCCATCCCATCTCTTCTTAAAGAGAATTAAACATTCTCAACCTTGAAAAGATAATGCAAGGGAAAAGTGATGGCCCTCCTTTTGCAGCCAGTGAGACAAATCTTCTGTGATATTACATGAAAAAGAGAAGAGCAAGTCATGTAGATTATGCATTCACTGTCCTTAAGTTATTCTACAGTATGTACCACAGGGATGCTTTTATGCTATGCAAGGATGCAATAGCTTACATTTTTCTGAAAGTATGGGGATTTGCATTTAACAAAATCAAGTTCACAGTGAAAAGCCAATTCCGAATTCTCATACTTCAACAATTTTTTTCACCTTCAGCTATTAAATTTCATTAATGTTCCTTCATAATGTCTGGTTTAGGCTAACTTTATCAATCACATCTTTATCAGTTATTTCAAATATTTTTCAGCACTCACACAAGGGTAAGAGGTAGATACTGAAAATTAATCTCCATTAGAAAAAGAGCCCTAAAATGTTTTTTATTGAAAGCATCACAGCACTGAATTTTCTTGCTTGAGAAGTGATGAGAATGCCACAGGGTTCCATGAGAAGTCGGTAAGCATTTGTAATTACTTTGGAAGAAAATTAGAGCTATATTTGAAATATTGGCCCTAGGAAGCAAATATGGCAAAGAGGAATTTAGTGCTTACTGACACTAAGTTTAGCTGATGTTGAGAAACCTAAAAATGTCAATGAATCATGAAAGCTAATAAAATAAGCTACTAAGTCCTGAATTTTTGTTTGCAGTATCACATGCTTGTAAAGAAATGTTTTGGAAAATTCTGGAATATTTTGCTTCTCAGGCCTATGGTTGCCCAGTAAGTTTTCTGATAGCCATCCTTAAGAGTATTTTGAAGCAGTCATCTAAAACCAGCAAATGAGATAATTAACCTTTTGCAGAGCAAGACAGTTATCAGACCTTCTACATTTAACACTTAAAATATTAAGGATTTTGTTAACTGCTTTCTCATCTTCTGAGTGCAAAAAATCTTTTCTCCTTGTCACAACCTGGTACCCCAAACCAACCCTGAGCAGCAGGAGAGGTTGTGCTAAGATCGAAAACCTCCCTTGGAATAAATTAAAGCAGAAGACACCAAACAGTTAAAGAGCTGGGTTTGTTAGAGTCAATGAAAACTCTCGATAGTGGACCGGAGCAGAAGGAAAACAGGAAAAAAGAGTGAAAAAGAGAGGGGGAGGGAGCATGTTAAGAAGTCAAACAAAAATATCACAACTTCTTGGATCTAGTGAATTTGTCACAGGCGTAGTGGCTGGTTTACATCCCAGCAGGGTCTTCTGTGATAGATGTAACATACAAACCCTAGAAATTGTGCTTTCATACTCTTTGTCGGGGAGAGGAAGAGCCTGCTCTGTCCAAATCATACAGAAAGGCGCATACCAGCCCCCTGCCGTGCAACGTCTGCCACGTGGCGCTGTTACACCTGGTTTTAAAGAGAGCGTTTCCTCCTATGCAAGAATTATCTCTTTTCACTTTTAAGCCAGCAGCTCTCCTTCAGAGCCTGCAGGCCATCACCCCCTCCATTGAAGAGCAGGTATGTCACACCTTGTTTGAGACAATAGACTAATTACGGACTATCAGCCCGGTCCCGTGACATACACTGTTTTGAGACATGAGAGGATTCAGCTACCGCACTGATCCGCTAAGAAGCACCTGGAACATTTGCAAGTGAAATACCTTAGATAAGACTACTTAGGGAATAATACAACAGCAACTGATTTTCATAATGTTCACTTACACCACCCACTTCAACACAATTTAAAGGCTCACTGCTTTGAAGGTAACTAATCTAGTTGTCGGTCTGTATTTTCTAACACAAATTAGGGTTTAGTAGTCTGAAACCTGGGATACTTTGGCACAAATCAAGAAATAGGCGTTTTCCTACTAAATATTACCAGTCACTTTTTTTTTTCTGCTCTAGGATCTACTACAGCTAAGGAGAATATATGGAGAAAAATGTTTCATCTCTAGCAAGTGTGGGATTTCTTATTCCTCACCAAAAAATACATTTACATAAGTCTATTCCTATTCAGGCTTCTTCAGGCTCTGCATGAAACATCCTGTGGGTGGTTGAGTAAGAAACATCTATACTTCCCTGCTGCAATTAATTGATAGGATAAGTGCCAAAAAGGAGAGTTTCTCATTTCATAACATCCAGTAATTGAATACCAAACAACCAAACAAGTACTGCCACAGATATTTGAGTCTTACAGATGAGTAGACCCTAACTTTGGGAGCCACACATTATAGATGAAGTCTTAGGTTAGCTCCATGTTCCTCTAAGGTCATATCTCCAAAACTCTTGAGCTGGTTCATCTCTTCCGCCTCTCACTGCAACGTATCTGTCCTATTCTTACACAAAACAATCTAAAACCAACGACCACGTCCCTCAGGACAAGTGACCTGAAGCTGCACCGAGGAACTCACCTGTGGGCAGTACAGCAGGTCACCGACAGCCACAGGCCTTCACTCCTCAAACAAAGGCATAGTAGGACCAAAGCTGGCTCAAGCTATAAACACCAGGACACAGATGCTTGTGTTACAGCCTAAAAAGAAGAGAGAACTCTCACACCTGAGCTTAAATAGAGCTGTGCCCTTGGGCAGCAGGTGTGGATTGCAGCTGGGGCCACTCAGGGCAGTCCAGGACCATTAGTGTCCTCAGATGAGGGCTTCCTGCAGCCCAGAAAGAGCATTAAAGTGCCAGAGCAGGCAGCACTGAATATTCATAAATCTTCAAATTATCTATTTGGGAGTGAAGAAAAAAAAAAAGGGGCGGGGGGGGGGGAAGAATTAGTCCATGATGGAAGAAGCACTGAATGGCAGTTATCTGTTCTCCATCAAGAGAGATGAGACTTGTTAATTTGTCTTATTTTAATCAGGATCAAGTACATATGACAAACTGTTTCAAATCATTGCTACTCAGGGGGTTGATGACAGTCTCCCAGACACATCTGTTCTTTAGTTCATTAGTAAGGTTCCAAAAAAAGTAAAACAGATTCTCTTTCATTTGTTTAAAAGAATAAGTTCCTCTTCAGATGAATTCCTCTTTCAGATATATGACATATATAAGCAGAAATGTCCTCTTTATTCTTGATTCTATTTCCCCATTTGTCCAAGGGGACATGAATATTTACCCTGAAAAAAAGCAGACTATATCTCTTGTCCTGCCCATGTCAGAAGCTGCAGTACATAAAATCAAACGTATTAAAAGTACCTCCATGATTTCAAAAACTAAAATGCAGTATCCTTTCCAAGCAATGAAGATGTATGTAATGCAAATTTGTGACCTTCATGTGGAAGAAGCCTAAGCAGCCTCCTAGGCATAACTTTCTGGTTGTTTTTTCTTTGCCTTGATCTTCATTCTTCATGCCTATTCTGTAGTCTCAGCTGAACTTGACTAAATTCATAATAATTTTCTTTTACCCTTTTGTCACTTCTTTTATTTTCTGGAATACCCAGCTTCAGTGCATAAAGATTTCTGCCTATCTCCTCACAGATAGAGCCACACTGTCTCTGGAGTAGAGACTGAAATGAGAGGCAGGATGCTTTGTGCCTCAGTTGCTGTTTGTGAACCTAAGAAGTGCTAGTGCATATAACTCATAGGGAATTAAGAAAACAAAAAGATGTGAATATTTTCTGCAAAAGATTTACTTGCACTTACTGTATTCGTGCCCAGAATTAGAATCCAGGAGTCATGCACACAGCCTACCTGTATCAATCTATGATTTCTTCTGTTAATACAACCTATAAACTCTCCATTCTCTGACACCACATTTTTTGTTCCGAATTTACAAAAGTAACTGCTAAGCAATGGAGGCCAGTCTTGATTCTTTGGAAATTACTGCAAGTTTTAAATTGGGTGATAAAGTACCTCAGAGAAATAAAACTCTCTGGTCAAAGCAAAGAGTTGGGTCTCAAAAGATGGTTTGATTTCTTTGTGCATTTAGCGTTTTTTTTTTCCTGGGCATTTTAAATTAGTCTTTCTGCCATTGTTCCTACCGTTTTTTTCTAATACTTCCTTTCTTCTGCCTTTAGGATTTTCTTTTTTAGTTGGTAAGCTCTTTAAGGCAAGGATTCTTCACACAATGCCTAGTACAAAAGGCTGCTGATTTCACTTCTGGCCTCTGAGGTACTATTGTAATACAAATGATGCAGCTAATAATATTGGGGGAGTCTCCAGTAACAGAAGATTTTAGAAGTCTGATATAAATCAAAAAAGGGGAAAAACTCAACCTTATAAACACAGGAGTCTCAAATAAAAAGCTATTCACTTCTTATTCTTCTCTAGATGTCCCCTGTTGTTAGTAATGACCAGGAAACGAATGAATCTCTTGCAAAGTCTGCTTCACTCAATTCTTTGTAACTCTTTAGTCAGACTGGAGGATTTTTGCCTTCTTTTTTCCGTTTTTTTCCTTAAATCATTATGAATATTTCTTTTCTGTTTTTTTTCTTCTCTGCTGCTTTTTTAGACATGGAGGTGGTGGTATCACAAACAGATTAATTAAAATGCTGGATTTGAGCTTATAGATACACAGAGAAACAAAAGGACTGATGACTGAAGAGAGAGAACTGCTTTAAATTATTCAGATAGATTCTTTTCCTTTCCTTGGGTTTTTGAAAGCAATTGAAAAAAAGTGATGAATGACTATGAACACTGCATGAGCAATCTGACAGTGACAGACCCAGAGTTAGTGCCATATGCATTTTCCTCTTTTGATCATCCAGTTCAAAACTTACCAGTTCTTTTTAAATAGTTTACCTCTTTCTGTTTAAATGCAGAATGTTAAGATTGTCCTCTAATTCCATTTCAGAAATTCCTTCAGCATTATACTGAAGTACCTACATGGTACATACCCATGAGGATTATAATGTTTTCCAAACTTTTTAAACCTTGTAAAGGAGAATCGAGTAGCTTCAATGTATTAAAAAGCCCAAGAGCAGAAGCAGAAGTTTCAAGTTCCTTCCAATTAAAAAAGAATGAAAATATTTTTTTCCTTTAGATGACTATCAAAGTAACATAGCAATCGAAAATATTTTTTTAAAAATAAGTTAATAATGCCCTTAAAGATATCATATCAGCCAGAATTCCTGAGGTTTTGAATGAGAGAAAAAATTAGGGATAAAGATGTGTGGAGTGTGTGCACATGTGCTTACTCAGGTAGAGTCAGATCATGCATTATGCAAATAATCTGTATGAACGTAAGTAATGAGCTCTGTTTCTTGCTATGTCCTCACTTACACGAGCAGAACACTGCTCATTCCTCTTCTCTGCTGTTAGAGGCTGGAAAGCAACCATTTCCCATAAACTGTAAGACTTTTAAGAAATTTCAATGTGATCACATTTACATCTCTCCTATTTATTAGCCAGCCTGCAGAAGACAGAGGAAATGTTGGTGCAGTATCAGTTGCCAAAACCAACCTGCAGAAATGGAAAAAGCCTTTCATGTACCTGGGAACCGTCCAAGGATAACAAGCACAACACGTGAAGCTGGCAGAAAGGAGCAGATTAGCAAACAAGTGTGGTTTAGACTATATGCTTCAAAGATTAGAGCTTGCTAATGCACATAATTCTCCCTTATTTGGGGAATCATAAGGTGTTTAAAACCAGTTCAGAGGCAATAGAAGAGAGAAAGATACCCGTTTAAGGAAGGACTATGGAATATCTTTCCTGCCAGCCATCAATGCCATTCTATTCTATATGAAAAACAAAACAAACAGAAAGAAAACACCTCACAACCAAGCAACCAAAAAAAATCCCAAAACAAACAAACAGAAAAAACACACACATGCAAAATTTAACTGCTACTGCTAGGTCACAGCAGTGGGTAGAGGGCAAAAGATGAAAATCAAAGGAACAAAGGTTATACATATTTATATGAATATGTATAACTGAGCATATATAACCAGAAAGAATATATACAAAAGTATTAAAATGTTAGTTAGTTTTACTATGTGGCCAAGGCCGCACAGGTTTACAGAAAATGCCTTGATTACTTGGAGGTTTACTGTATTCCCAGCAGTGCTACAACTCCGTGACTGGGGGACAGCAGGGAAGTTTTCTGTGTCCTTCCATGATTTAGGCAATATTGAGAGCTGAAGGGCTTCAGTTTACTTCATAATCCACACACAAGTTGATAAAGAATCTAATGAAATTGCCTCAGCTATCAGTTTGTTTAGTTTTGTAATACAATTTGATTAAATTCACTTAGAAAATGTTTATTTTTTTCAGGGTGTTCTACTAATACTTCGGGATTTTACTTTCTCTTCGTGCTCTTTAACTGGCTGTCACAAAAGGTTATAGGTCAGACTGACAACTTTTAACAACCATTTTCTACCTAGTTTAAACAAATATTATCATCCACTGAAGGTGCAAATAAGTGCAAAGTCAGTCCTTCTTGAGTCTCATGATTCCTCTGCCAGTGTAGATTGATGTTAATTTTGCAGCCCTTTGAGAGTTTTGAACTCTTTTCTGCTTCTACTTCTGCTTCGCAGGTAACTCTTTCCAATAACTATACCTATGTTGTGAACCAGATCAGTGGAGTGACTCTAGCCTAGGAAAAAGCTCTGTTGGCAATCAAGAGTAGGTTAGAATCCCTAAAGTAATTTCCCTCCATTGCCAGTGTGTACACATAAAGTTTATGAAATGAAAGAGTAATGCAAAAGTTATCATGCATGTGTAATAGACAGCCTCGAGACTGCATGTTATAAAGAATACTGCATGCAGAGGAACAGTCTCCATAAATAAATTGTTGCCCTCTGTCTTTCCTTGTCACACGAGAACCATACATTTGTCTGTTTTTCCCATTATCAGTCCCTGGTAGTCATCACTAACAGAAACCTTCTATTCATCTTATTCAATGTGACTTTGGATCCAGTGCTCAGCGGAAACAAAGAAAAGAATTATCTATACTTCCATGATTTTGGATAAGACCCTCTCAGCTGGAAAATAAGATCTATCACATAACACAGAAAGTACCAGAAGCTTATCCTGCAGCAGTATTCTGCCTCTATTTGTTGAACTGGTTTCTTTTTGACTTTGTTTAACACTGATGCTAATATTTTGTTCCTTCTAGCAAAAAGATGTGAACCAAATCTCACTACAATGAATGAATAAAATCACTGTTGGATAAAATAACTATAGTTTTATAGCACTGCTCATGGAAAAATCAGTGTAATTATTTTTCAGGGCAAAAAATAAGACAGGCACAGTGAAGTGATTTGTCTCTAAGTCTGACAGCAGAGGCAAAGAATTATTTCTTCAGTTTGGGACAATCTTGTCAATCAGGTGAGATAGTTTTCTGTATTATGTTTGACACACTGGCTTTCTAGCATAGATTTCACTCATGTTTTATATTATTATTAAAGCTATTGCAGCAGAAATGATCAGAACACTAGTGTCTTTTTCCCTGATACATGCATTCCTGAAAAATTTTGCCAGAAGATCGATTTTCTGTAAAACATATCAAATACTACCACATTAGGAAGCTGTGAATACAGAGCTATTCCGAGCCCAGGCTGGGATTATTCAGTCCAAAAGTGTCAGGGTACAAATGAGTCTGTCTACTCACAGTTTTTTCCACTTGCTGTCTTGTCTTGTTTTTATTTCACAAAATACACTTTGATCAGTAGAGGAGTTAATAAAAGGATAGTTACTCATTTTAATACAGAGTGTAGGATGCATATGGATGTCTCTGAAGCAGAATTTATAGGCAGATCACTGACCCCTAATGTATAATTCAATTTTTTCGATAAAGTACATGTGCACTGGAACATCTCATTTTGTCCACCTTTCTCAAGATCTATAATTTAATTAAAACACTGACTCTCCATACAGTTATTTAATCATAAAGCAATTTAACTGACTAGTGTAGTTAAGCCTTCTGGTCCCAGGAATAAGGGATTCCCATCGCTGTCACTCACTTTCCAAAAATTGTCTGATTTCACAGGGCATCATTTCAATTCAAGGTGCATCTAACTCTCATGGCTCCCGTTTCTGTCCTTTAACTGATTTGCTTTGTTTTAGAAATTGCATTATTCTTTTCTACTTAATGTTTAGTTTTAGTATGCATTATTATCCTTTTAACAACAACTCAGACTCATACTTGATTTGCCTTTTTCCTGGCTTTTTAAATGATTGCCTGTGCATATATGTCAGGTTCAGGGTGTTGAAAAAGGTCGAAGCAATGACAGCCTTCAGGGCTCTGCCAGTGAATGCTAAATTGCCTACTCATCACTCATCACCACCACAAGCTCATTCAGAAAATACAGCCACAGCCTAATGGAAGCAGTGCCTAAATAAGCTTCAGACCTTCTTTTAATCACTCATAGCTTTCCAATTTTTACAGTTAAGGCCTGATTTTCTCAGCAGTAAGCATCTTCTCCTCACCCTGACTTTCAGTGAAATTGCTGTTTGAGAATATAGTTCCTATCATTCCTACTTTTTCCCTTGTAACAGGAAATGACTGTTACTAGACAGCCTGAAGACACAATGGTCAACATTAGCTGGGAAATCAGAGTGTTATTAGTGTGATGGAAAGGAATATATGGAAACCAGATTCCAAAACAGGCTCACTGTTTTAGGGGTATCCTGACAGCACCATCTATGAGGGTGCCTTACCAGTATACAAGAGAATTCTTATCAATCTGTTTGCTCTAGCTTGGGCTGCTGAAACAGGAAGCCCACAGATATGAAATCTGAAGGTATGTTGTTTCTTGTGATACTTTTGTTTCCATTATTATAAAAACAAGTGACATATTCTTTTCTTTTCTTTTTTTTTTTTTTAATTCTGTGTTTATGCCTGCCACAAAATAAACCATTCTATTAATGATCTCTTACTTTCCAGTTTTGGAAGTGCCTGGAAGAACTATGCTACAGCAACATAAACAAAGTACTTTAACAGGACTTTATGTTCTTAAACTTTGTGCTTACGTTCTTTTAAATGTAGTCTGTTGGGAAAAGTGAAGCTGAAAATGAATATATGTGAGGTTACACATGTGCCATGTTTCTCCTATTTCTAAATCGATTTCATCTGCTTTGGGCCACATTCTAAAACCTTGCTTCAATTAAGCAGTACCTCTCCTCAGTAAAGTAAGGAAGATACTGCCCAGCTGGAGTAAGTGTTTCAGAATCTGGCCATTTATAATCAGTATTTTCCTTCAGCTATGAGTATGACAAAAATAACTAGACTCTGACAACTGAAATGAGTTCTTATCATCTAATGCATAATTACCTGCTACAAAAAATGTTGTCGTGAGGCTTTTATCCTACAGTGCAACAGAGAAATCCTATTAGCTTCAGATGCTGCTCCAGGTGACAGTGACCAGTAGCACTGAAAGGCTAATGGAATTGCACAGACATCATCTGAGAGCAGCATAGTGGTGCAAGTGTAGCTGAGAGCATAATTTATCCCACAGAATATTTGTTTGTGGTGAGCACGTACACAATGGAAAGAAGCCGCTATGAGTGGTAGGATCTAAACTGAGTTTGAAGTGTTGGCAGTTGGGAAAAAAGGAAAATCAAACAAACAAACAAAACCAACCACTAAGTTTTAAGAGCAGCTTGCTAACACAAGGTGTGGAAAACCATGAGACTCAGTGATCCACATCTTTCTATGCCAATCTGCCATACCCTTTTGTGCCTCTGTTAGTGGTCAAACTGTATGGTAAACAACTGAACAGGAAATTTGAAGGGCCAAACACAGAAATGTCACCAAAACTATTTAAAAAACCCCTCTGAAAGTAAGAGTTTTCTTAATGTGTAAGTAAGTCTAACACGGTCCTACTTCCATAATAACATATATCAATTTTCACAATGTACATGGATATTTGTTGAAAAAGAATACAGTTTTTCTTCCTACCTATCTTTGAATAGACATTAATATATTTATTAAGATACATGCATATTTTCAACTTCTAAAGAAGTTCTTGTTCTGATCTTTATCTGTTCTACCAGTTAAATAATCCTACTTTCAATATGATTATAAATTGTTATTTTATCACTGATGAAGATTACAATGGTTGGATAAGAGCACTCAGGGTTTAATTCCTGAACATATTAGTGCAAGCATGTAAAGGATTTTATTGCAATAAAAGAACCAAAGGATCAAAATTTGTCAATGTTTGAGTACTATGAGACAAAAACTTGGTTTAATGCTGGAGAAAACGGACATAGGACAGTCTGCTCCTAAGCCTCAAAACCAGGAGAAGTTAGAAGGAAATTATTATAACAATCTTCCCAGAGTGGCATCGTTTTTAACAAACTCCTGCTCCTCTTTCATTTCAAGCATTCTAAATATGTACACCTTGGAGAACCTGAACTACAAAACATCCACTTTTTTCATTCACAGCATCACTGACTGGATCAGGAGAGCAGCATGAGCAGATGTCACAAAGTCCCTTCTATTCAACAGGGCATTCTGTCACAACTCTGTGGCAATCCTTGAAGGCTTCTTGCAAGCCTGTCACACTCTCTGCTTTTCTACCTCTTTCCTTTTACCCTAGCTTTAAACGCTGGGTTTGCATTGCAGCGTAACAGTCATCAAATTAACATTCATCAGGTTCCTGTTTGGGCTATATTCCTTTGCAGACAAGTGATAGTAAATGCTCTGCAAATGCAGCCACTATATAATTGCTGTTACAGGACACAGCATGTATGTGAAACATGAAAGAGAAATCCCAGAGATCTTCTTTAGAAAAGAAATGGACAACCTTTCCTCCAGTAAACTAGTAAAGCAGTCACCAAAAGAAGTGGCTTTTTAAGATCTTCATCTCCCTGTATCAATTAATTTGCATTAAATCTCATTAATATTTCACTTAGTGTTCAAAATTTCAGTTTTTGTGGTTGGGAATGGGGGGCAGGCTGACACTTCAATGAAGCTTTTTTTTCAAAACGAAGGTTCAAAGCTGCTGCATACACTGGATACTTTAATGCAGGCACTACAGTGTAGCAAGTTGAAAGGAAATCTCATTAAGAGAGGATTGCAGGACAAAAAAAAAAAAAAAGCACCACCACTGTTAGTACTAATTAGCAGCTTTTTCTGCTGCATTAAAAGAAGTTCCAAGAACTGAATGAGTAGATGGATTATTTCACCCCAGTGGTATTCTTCTAGGTCAGGGATGAGACACCTTGTGAGGGTGATGCTAGTTCTTGTTCTGATCCAACAGCTAAATAGCCTGGCAAAATCTCAATCCAGCAACAGGCAGAAATTCAGGTCTGCAGTTTTGCAATAACTGTATCAGGAAACAATAGAAATGTATTTTCTGTTAGAACTGATGGAGCTCTTCTCTTTCAAAATTAATAATAATTCAAATGTGGGCAAAGTTGCCAATCAGAAGTTTAAATTCTGTCATGTGTTGTAAAAATAGTTTATGTGACAGACTAAGACAGTAATCCACTTTAACCATATGATTAGTGATTAGCGTGCCAGGTACACAGGCAGAACATAGCCATGAGAGAACTGGAAGAATACTGCATCACACAGGATTCAGAAGACACAAGAAGGGACCAGTGAGTCAGTGCAAAAGAAATCCTCACATGAATTAGAAAAGGAAAAGCAAGATTTCTGAGGCAGGCTATAACTTTAAACAGCCATCAACCTTTGATTCACTTCAGCTTGGATTATAGAAATGCACAGACAAGTAATCAAATTCACAGCATACACAAACACATCCATGAAAATCAGAAACTACATAATCCATCCAGCCTGTCAGGGTGCATAATCACCTGTACCTGACAGTACATTTAGAGCATATTTACCATGTCTGTTTACATCAATTTATGTTTTCTTTAGTCGTACACAGGAAAGCCTATAATAATCCACAACTCCTGATTTCAAAATAATATACTGACAATAACCACTTTCTCAGTCTTTCTAAGGTTCATCTCCCTAGGCTCAGAACCTTTAAGAAGGGCACCCAAGTGCATCTAGATAATCATTCTATACAGACTCTGCAGACTTCCAAGTATAAGAGAGTCCATACTACATGAAAATATCTGTAGTTCTTGCAGAGACAAAAACAGGGTGTCAGTGCATCACATTTAATCATAGGCAAGTGCTTGTTTGAAGGAAATTATAGAATCAATACTCTTGTGCCATGTACTGTTGGTTGTCTTGTCAAAGAAAAGGGATGTAGGAAACTGAAAACTCTTGAATTTTAAAGTCCTGTAGATGCCCTTCCTGTGAACATCTATGATTTCAGAAAAGATAAGTCCTTTTCAGCTTTACCATAATTCTGGATATAATTTACCGTAATTCTGGAGTTACTTAGGTTATACATTTTCAATCAGGTTTTCCCAGTTGTGGAGCTCCTGAAAGCTCTTACCTTAAACTTACCTAAGCAGAAATAAGAGGATGGGAGAGCTGTTTATGAAAGTTGCATGCTGTTGCCAAAGCCTGGAAAGGCATCTGTTGCTTTATGGAAACAGATGTGTATTCATCTAAATTAGACAGCTTATATTGTTTAATGAAATTCTTTGATAATGGTAGCTAACTGCTCCAATATTTTCTTGGCTATCTTTTACCTCCACAGTAATGCACTTAAGCTGTCAGAGTCCTTTTAAGGGCAGCTACACTAATGCTCTAAGCTGTTTATAATGTGATTTATCTCTACCAAGTTCTCTAATGTCTTTTTCATGTTTCACAAAGTATGACATATTTACAGGTATATGTGATTCTGAAATAATTCATTCATTTAACAATGCAGTTCATTAGAGCATTGTGCTTATTCCAGTAACTGGTGTAGCCGTGGTCTCTCTGAGTGCTAGCGAGGGACATGGGATCACTGTAACCAGTTAAAAGGCATGAGACATGAATGCATTGGTTTTAACAAAGACTCAGCACTGGTCAGGCCATACCTTGAGTACTGTGTCCAGTTCTGGGGCCCTCAATTCAAGAGGGATGTTGAGGTACTGGAATATGTCCAGACAAGGGCAACGAAGCTAGAGAGGGGCCTGGAGCACAGCCCTCTGAGGAGAGGCTGAGGGAGCTGGGGTTGTTTAGCCTGGAGAAGAGGAGGCTAGGGTGTGACCTCATTGCTGTCTACAACTACCTGAAAGGAGATTGTAACCAGATAAGGGTTGGTCTCTTCTCCCAGGCAACCAGCAACAGAACAAGGGGACACAGTCTCCAGTTGTGCCAGGGGAGGTATAGGCTGGATATTAGGAGGAAGTTCTTCACAGAGAGAGTGATTTGCATTGGAATGGGCTGCCCAGGGAGGTGGTGGAGTCACCATCCCTGGAGGTGCTCAAGAAAAGACTGGATGAGGCACTTAGTGCCATGGTCTAGTTGATTGGGTAGGGCTGGGTGATAGGTTGGACTGGATGATCTTGGAGATCTCTTCCAACCTGGCTGATTCTATGATTCTATAATCAGTAAGGGTAATAAAATGCCAGTTTTGATTAGGAGTTTGAAGGCCAAATAAAAGCCTGCTGAGGCAAGCTGAATATTTCTACCACTCATGCACAGCACTTGTGCATGGCGAGAGGTGACAAGGGAGGATTAGCATGACCTTTTCTTGATGAGCAGGACTATAAGCTTTTAGGGACTGGGGAGCAAACAAAACAAAGAGCTGGAAAAGAACAGCAGTCACATGACTTTTAGTAAAGCTTGTCTTGTTTAGCTTTCACTTTTAAATCTGTAAGGTATTTTCCCACCAATTGGGTATCCCAAGGCCAAGAATCAAATCTATTGTGTGGCCTTATTCAAATTGCTCAAACGGAACCTGTCTCATTTTTGTCTACTACAAAAGTAAAAGCAGAAAATTCAATGCATATGTTCTACATAGTACAGGAAAATACAGTAGAAAGTTACACCATCAGATAAGAAATGTAATCATTTAAGACTTCAGATGATAAAGATCTAGACAACTTGATCACAAATCCTACCTGTGTCATTTGACCAGTTATGTTACCTTCACGCATCTCATAGTCTGTGTATTTTAACTAATAAAACTTGAGTGAGAAAATAAAAATGGTATCTTCTCTCTTCTCTGTAAGGCTTTGATGCTGCTATACTTACTCCTCCTCTTTCCTCGTAGACAGCAAAGTGTCTGAGCTGTTGCACTGGAGCATGTATTAAACACAAATCTTTTGTGCCTCCAAGGGAAATTGATTTCAGGGGTATTTAATAACAACATCCTCCATGTCTCCAATTTTGTGCAGTCCTCCTTCTTCTTGAGCCAAAAAGGAATTTATGTTTTCTGTCTCTGTACTCTGTATTTAACCCAGGCAGGGATGACACTCGAGGGAAGTATTTGCACTTTCTCGGAATTGCAGTGTTTGGGCAGAGGCAGCTGCTATTGACAAAGTTACTGCAGAACTGAGTTGGGAAATTTTCTGGTGGAGAGACTTTTTATTGCAGTTTCTTTCAACAAAGTAGCAGTTTATTTGAAATTGTCAGGACTAATTACAGAAGTGCTTGGAAGAGATGCTTCATTTTGACTTAATCATTCCACTTTTTCTATATTCTGCATTACAAAATGCAGTGTAACAAGCAGTGTCATGAGGACTGGAAGTAACACACAAAGATTTTTTCAGAGTATTTATGCTTTACGGGAGACTGTAACTAACAAAAGATACCTCTCATTAGCTCATGTAGGACACTAACATGACAGGACAGTTAACAGATTTACTGGACTCTGGTTTTTAAGAAAATATTGGAATATACAGCAAATAAAAATTTAAAAAGTAATAACATAAAGAATTCTCTTTCCAAGATTTGAGCATTCCTAAATTTTCATTCAGTGTGGATTCCATAATTAGCTCAAACATCATACTTTCCATTAAAGAGTTGATTTTCCAGGTTATTTCACAACATTTGTGACATTTAATATTACCAATCCATTTCAAGTTGGAGTTTAATGTCACTGATAGTAAGTTCAAAAGTAACACACAGATGGATGATTAACCTATTTCCTTAGGAAACCAGTCTAAAAAATGAAGTGATACTATCAAAATCATTGCTGAAAAACAATCTTTCGAATCATGCTTCAGAGTTAATGAGGTCAAAATTAAATGTTTTCTATAAAAAACAATGAAACAAAAACCAAAACCCAAACCAAAACAAAACTGTAAAATCCTTTTTTGTTGCTGTTGGGTTTTTTCATTGGTTGGTTGGTCAGTCGGTTTTGGCGTTTGGGCTTTTTTGTTACATTTGGTTTCAAATAAAATCAGAATTTTACCCAAAACTTGTAATTTACTTTGGGATGAAAATTCAAAGGTTCCAGCAGGGAGACTATTCAGATACCTCCATTCTATTTCTGACATTAGCAAACCTGATCATGCTTTTTGCTTATTCCATCTTAATGATGCTGAGAATACATCTCTAAAGCAAAAATTTAAATCTTAAACAACCTGTTTTCCTTCTCCAGTAGCATCTCTCTATTGTTTAGAGAATAAGAAAAATACATTATTTAGATAATAAAATAAAGAACAAAAATAAACACATACTCTCTTTTCTTAAGATCTCAGACTAACTTATAGAGAGTATACAGAGAATGAGAGAACTATTTATTCTAACTCTGGACAATAAAAACCAACAGACTTCAAATTCAATTTAAATTTTGTAGTGCCTTATCTCTTTAGCTACTAGACTAGAGTATGACCGAGGAAGAGGCTGTGATCCGTAGTGAAACCATAAGTTTCATTTACCACCTTTGAAACAAATGCCATACTTCTGCATCATAATGTCCAGGTAAGCATTCACTTTCTTTTAAACTAATGTTTTTCAAATACAAAGAATCCACACAGAATGAGCAGGCAGAAGGTAGCATTTCTTTATTTCTTTCTACAAACTGAGCTGTCATTAAACCATTTTTATCCCAAAAGGTTGGTGTGTGCAGATATTACAGTGATTTTTGTTAATTTGCATTAAGGATGGATGTCAAGCCAATGCTTCTGAAGAACAGCAGAGGACCCTGGGCTGTAACCTTCTTATTGAGGAAGTCACAGATAAAATTCAATGCAGGTAAGTGAAGATGATGCAGCCAAGAGAAAAACTATCCCAACATTATTATGTGACAGTGCTCTTTCAACTGGCAGTCGTGCAGGAATGAAATTTTCATATTAAAATAAATATCTCTGTGAAAACATCATCTCAATGTTCAGTAATGATTAGAAAGCTAACTTTATGTTAGAAATGATTGAAAAGTAATAAAGACTAGAGCAGACTGTTATTATGCCACTGTGTAAGACAGAGTCTGCTTCCTCTCCATAATGTGGAGATGGAAAAAGCATGGGAAAAGGCTAAGGAAATGATAAAATATGTGTAACAGCTTTGACAGAAGGAGCAACTGAGCAGATTAGTATTTTTCTTTTTGAAAAAGAGACAACTGAAAGCTGAATAGAGAGAGGTCTATAATGTTGTGAGTGGAACGCAGACGGTGAATAGAGATTGATTGTTCACTGCTTCTTCCACTGTAAAAGGGGAAGGGAATGAGAGGGGTGAAGAAATCAAATAAAATTGCAGGGCTAGGATCAGAGCAAACTTCTTTGCACAATGTGGAATGGCAAGATATTTCTTCCTATAACATGTATTTAAGTCAAGTAGTATTAAGGTATGGATTTCAAAGAACTCATCAAATGTTAAAAGGATACATTGCTTGAAAGAAACTTTAGACAAAATTTCTAAAGAAATTCCATAAGTCCCATTAAAGACAAAGATCTCTGCTTCAGGATGTGTCTGTGTCAGAAATCAATCAAAGCTAGAAGAGTTTTCAGAGGACATACTGTTATATGTTTGTCCAGAAGTCTATGCTATAGTCCTGCATAGACTGATGGACACCATTGCAGCCACAGGGTGCTGGACTAGTATGACCTTGATCTGACTTTGTCCTTGTTTTGTTTGGGTATGTGTGTGAGAGAGAAACTGAGAGAAAGAAAGAGATGAAGAAACAAAGAGAGGGGAAGGGAAGGGGAAGGGGAGGGGAAGGGAAGGGGAAGGGGAGGGGAAGGGAAGGGGAAGGGGAGGGGAAGGGAAGGGGAAGGGGAGGGGAAGGGAAGGGGAAGGGGAGGGGAAGGGAAGGGGAAGGGGAGGGGAAGGGAAGGGGAAGGGGAGGGGAAGGGAAGGGGAAGGGGAGGGGAAGGGAAGGGGAAGGGGAGGGGAAGGGAAGGGGAAGGGGAGGGGAAGGGAAGGGGAAGGGGAGGGGAAGGGAAGGGGAAGGGGAGGGGAAGGGAAGGGGAAGGGGAGGGGAAGGGAAGGGGAAGGGGAGGGGAAGGGAAGGGGAAGGGGAGGGGAAGGGAAGGGGAAGGGGAGGGGAAGGGAAGGGGAAGGGGAGGGGAAGGGAAGGGGAAGGGGAGGGGAAGGGAAGGGGAAGGGGAGGGGAAGGGAAGGGGAAGGGGAGGGGAAGGGAAGGGGAAGGGGAGGGGAAGGGAAGGGGAAGGGGAGGGGAAGGGAAGGGGAAGGGGAGGGGAAGGGAAGGGGAAGGGGAGGGGAAGGGAAGGGGAAGGGGAGGGGAAGGGAAGGGGAAGGGGAGGGGAAGGGAAGGGGAAGGGGAGGGGAAGGGAAGGGGAAGGGGAGGGGAAGGGAAGGGGAAGGGGAGGGGAAGGGAAGGGGAAGGGGAGGGGAAGGGAAGGGGAAGGGGAGGGGAAGGGAAGGGGAAGGGGAGGGGAAGGGAAGGGGAAGGGGAGGGGAAGGGAAGGGGAAGGGGAGGGGAAGGGAAGGGGAAGGGGAGGGGAAGGGAAGGGGAAGGGGAGGGGAAGGGAAGGGGAAGGGGAGGGGAAGGGAAGGGGAAGGGGAGGGGAAGGGAAGGGGAAGGGGAGGGGAAGGGAAGGGGAAGGGGAGGGGAAGGGAAGGGGAAGGGGAGGGGAAGGGAAGGGGAAGGGGAGGGGAAGGGAAGGGGAAGGGGAGGGGAAGGGAAGGGGAAGGGGAGGGGAAGGGAAGGGGAAGGGGAGGGGAAGGGAAGGGAGGAATGGAACACTGGCCGCTGGTGCTTTCAATAGAATAAAAGTGTGTGTGATCCCTTTATCAGGAAAAACTGCAAGTCAGATCATCAAATGGGTAAATTGGAATAGTCCCATTGCAATCAATGCAGATGCACTGTTTAGCCTAGCAGAGGATTTAATCTGAGTTTCTTAAGCCTCAGAATGGCTCTTAGATTTGCAAAAGGCTGTTGCTGACACACAGGACACTGCAAAATTTTTCAATTTGTCCAGCTGGTTATACTTTTCACGCTAAGTCACATCTCAGATCCATCTACTCTCTTACCCATTTATTCTGCCCTAACCTGACCTTATTTGTCCCTTGACCCTGTCCATCACAGTTCATAGCAATTCTTTTACTTGTACAGCTCCATCTATTTCTGCCTCCTTTCTTGCTTCAGTCCTATGTACTATGAAAACATCCATGAGATTTTCATGTGTATATATGTATCAAATATAGTACACAGTTTATATAAAACTAATTTTGTACTTCAACATGTGAACATTGATCTCTACAAATAAAATTATTTTAATTAAAGTTATAGCCCAATAATAATAATTTTACATATTTTTTTTTTTAAGGTGTTGTGACTGTTGGCACTGTACTGAAGAAATCCTGCAAGTAATCAAGTGAATGCTGCATTTAATGGCTTTGCAATCAAGCAGTTCACAACAGAAGACAGTAAAGCAGTCTTCAGGTATTGTGTCAGCTTACTTTTTAAGTTCTCTTGTACTTGCAGCTTTCTTTATGTAAGTCAATGTGACTTCTGCATCTATCATATTTTACTTGTGGGGCAGGTGGTAATTGGGAACTTAGGTCAATATGAAATATTTCCGCTGCACCTTTCTTAATCTGCAAAACACAACTACAGGCAGAGATTAAGAGAGAGACCCCACCTAGAGTACTACATCCAGTTCTGGAGCCCTGTGCTGGTTTGAGCTAACTGGAATATTTTTAATAGAGAAAATTATATAATAAATAAATAGATAGATAGATAGATAGATAGATAGATAGATAGATAGANTAAAGGAGTAAAGCAAATTACAACAAAATGCTCATTAATGATCGTTTTACCTTTTATAAGGATAGTTAGTATTTTTAAGAAGTTATTTTATACTAAGTATGTAGAAATGTATAACGTAAAATCATAGAATTCACTTGGTTGGAAAGCACCTCTAGAAGTCATCTAGTCCAATCACAGGATGTTAGGGGTTGAAAGGGACACAAAGAGATCACTGAGTCCAACACCCATGCCAGAGTAGGACCATACAATCTATCTCAGGTCACAGAGGAATGCATCCAAATGGGCTCTGAAAGTCTCAAGAAAAGGAGAATCCACAACCTCTCTGGGGAACCTGTTCCAGTGTTCTGTGACCTTGACAGTAAAGAAGTTCCCTCCTTGCGTTGAGGTGGAACCTCCTGTACTGCAGCTTATATCCATTGCTCCTTGTCCTATCACAGGGAGTAAGTGAGAAAAACCTGTCCCCCACCTCCTGACACCCAGTCCTCAGATATTTATAAACATTTATTAAACTCCCTCTCAGTCTTCTCTTCTCCAGACTAAAAAGCCCCATGTCCCTCAGCCTCTCTTCATATGGCAGTGTTCCAGTCCCCTATTCATCCTTGCAGCCCTCCGTTAGACTCAATTATCTACTCAATGGATTGCACCTAGCCTGGGCTTGGAGGAAGTGACCTTTAAAAATTAACCAGCTTTCTTGGGCTCCTTTTCCCTCCATAACCTTAGCCCATGGGATTTCTGCAAGAGTATCTCTGAAGAGTAAAAAGTTAGCCCTGCAGTAGTCCAGGGTTGTGATCCTACTCGTTGCCCTGCTTCTACCCTGTATAATACTAAACTCCATCATGTCATGATCATTGTCACGAGGCCTTGAGTAACCTGTGCTAGTGGGAGGTGTCCCTGCCTATGGCAGGGGGTTGGAACTGGATGATCCTTGATGTCTCCTTCCAACCTTGCCATTCTATGATTCTATGATTCTATCCATGAGTACCAAGGAGTTTGCTCTAGAGGCTACCTCCAGTTGACTGTAGAAGGCCTCATCAACATCTTCCTCTTGGTTTGGCGGTCTATAGTAGACACCTACAACAATTTCACTTCCCATCCCACATCCCTTAATTCTTACCCACAAGCTTTCAGCCTGTTCAGCCTCCCTCCCACCCTTGGATAGAGCTCAATACATTTCATTTGCTCTCTCACATAGAGAGCAACCTCCCCACCACCTCGTCTTGCTGGTCTATCCTTCCTGAATGGTACATAGCCACCCACGACAACATTCCGGTCATGGGAGCCATCCCACCATGTTTCAGTGATGGCAATTATATCATAGTCATTCAGCCTAACACAGATGTCAAAGAATCATAGAATGGTAAGGTTGGAAGGGACCTCAAGGATCATCTAGTTCCAACCCCCTGCTATGGGCAGGAACACCTCCCACTAGTACAGGTTACTCAAGGCCTCATCCAACCTGGCTTTGAACACCTCCAGGGAGGGACCATCCACAACCTCCCTGGGCAACCTGTTCCAGTGCCTCACCACCGAGCTCCTCCTGCTTATTCCCCATGCTCTGTGCATTGGTACATAAGCATTTCAGGGAGGGAGCTAGTCCATTAGCTTCCAATCACCCTGCAGCAAGCAGGGACATCCCTGACTAGATCAAGTTGCTCAGAGCCCCATCAAGCCTGACCTTGAAACTTAAAAATATTTGAGTTCTGGTTCTAATGTGATTAACGAGTTTCTTTTTTAAGTCCACTTACATCTTCAGCGGTACCATTAGTTTCAGTGGTTCAGAAGCTTTTAGTTAAGAGGCAGGACTAGCTTTTATAATAGGGAACAGCACAACATGGTTACAGCAGGAGTGAGGAAACACTGTGGGAGACAGAGAAATGGGAGAGCAAACTGCAGTGCATGCACATGCAGGTAAAGAATATGCAATCCCAGGATTGAGAGCTAGTTAGTACAGAGGCAGTTGCAGCTCCCAGGCCAATTGCATTGCTGTCTATTCACATGGTCCTCTGCAGTGCATCAGGGTGTCAGGTCTCAGGACTTCTTTCTGCTCTGAAAATTTAGTTATTCACTCACTTCTGAATTCATTCCATACAAAGTGCAACCCTGCACCATGCCTAAACTGCATACCACAGGGAAGAATACACAGACCCAGGAGGACAGCAGCAGAAGTGGTTCGGGTAACAGAAATAGTGTAAGTGCTTCAGCAGTGAGAAATGCATGAGCTAATTTATCCTGTTGCTTCACAGTAGGGTAAATTAGCCTTTGCAGAGCTCCTGCAGCTAGACTGCACCTCATACTAGGATTGCTGGTGTATATAAAGCCTGGTTCAGCAGGCCCAGCAGAGGGCAGGCCGTGTAATAGATGCATTGTGATTCCACAATAAATAAAACAGCTACTCTGAAACACAAAAAGATTAATTACTAAAACATAGAAAATCTATTTATAAAGTACTGAAACAAGTATAGTTTATTATTCTTTTAAGTTCTCACTGCCCCACCTAAACACAGTGGTGAAGCATCATCTGCCCATTTTGGTCACTGGATGAAGCATCCTACCTAATCCTTGTCATCTTAGAAGCTCAGCGTTTGCTTTTCTGGCTATGTTGCTGTATTCTCTTTTCATGTTCTATAGCTATGTTTTGATAAGCTACCTTTCATTCAAAACGTATGTACAGCACATTGGATGTGTTGCATATCACAGAATCACAGAATTAACAGGGTGGGAAAAGACCTCTGAGATCATCAAGTCCAACCTATCGCCTAACACCTTCTAATTAACTAAACCATGGCACTAAGTGCCTCATCCAGCCTCCTTTTAAACACTTCCAGGGATGGGGACTTCACCACCTCCCCAGGCAGCCCATTCCAATGCCAATCACTCTTTCTGTGAAGAACTTCTTCCTAAACATTCAGCCTAAACCTGCCCTGGTGCAGTTTGAGACTGTGTCCCCTTGTTCTGTCACCAGATGCATGGGAGAAGAGACCAACCCCCACCTGGCCACAACCTCCTTTCAGGCAGTTGTAGGGAGCAATAAGGTCTCCCCTGAGCCTCCTCTTCTCCAGGCTAAACAACCCCAGCTCCCTCAGCCACTCCTCAGAGGGCTGTGCTCCAGCCCCCTCACCAGCCTTATTTCCCTTCTCTGGACACGTTCAAGCACCTCAACAGCTTTCCTAAATTGAGGGACCTAGAACTGGACACAGTATTTAAGGTGTGGCCTAGCCAGTGCTGAGTACAGGGGCGGAATGACTTCCCTGGTCCTGCTGGTCACACCATTCCTGGCCAGGAATTGGCCTTCTTGGCCACCTGGGCAGACTACTGGCTCGTGTTCAGTCAGCTGTGGACCATACACCATTATGGCTATGCACCATTACCCTGCTTGTTATATTTGCAGGCACTCAAGATCCTGAACAAATGGGCAGATTTCCCTTCTTCCAAGATGTCTTGTTGGAAAAGGTTATCATGTTCACAGAAATCCAATCATATGGTAGCCAATATCTGACCATCTGCCATTATTATCCTTTTCATGGGAACACTTCCCATTAGCAAAAAAACCCCACTGGTCTCAGAGAAAATAGAATGAGCCAGATTGTTACTAGCTGGTAATAAAGAGCAGTAAACCAGCAAAGAAAATCAAGCTGTCCTCATTGACAGTAGCTCACTTTCTAGTCCTTGCATTTCGGAATAATTCTAAAGAATATTAAAGGTGCAAATGTAATCTCAGACTTTTTCTTTGCTGCATGTCATTATGAGTCTTCTCAGCATCACATTAGGCTTAGCACATTGCAAAACAACTTCTACATATTGCCAGCAATGTAGTAGGCTGAGATAATGTCCATGTAGCTGCACTAATGACCTCTTCTGTGTTTATCATGTTATCATTCCCCTTGAAATTAACTAACTGTTCTGCAAGAGTTTCTGCAAATTGACAATCTTTAGCAGCAACTAAATGCAATGGATGGCTGAAACAACAGCTAATGTCATTAAACATACATCTCACAAAGACTGATATTTTGTAAGTGCTTGTTGTGGTTTTTTTTGTAATACACTAACAAGGACTAAGGGCAGATGCCAGTTGGTAAGCACAATAATGTTGTTTCAGTGGATTTTTTTCTACCTTGCACTACACTATCCCAGTTTTATAAAGGGACTAAATTACACAGAAATGTAGAGATCTTAGTTACATTTTTCTAGTGCTAACCTAGTAGAGACTTCAATCTGCACCTAACCTCCTCGAGGGAGGAGGGGACATAAGGGTAGGGAAAAAACCCTAAATTTACCCCATTTGGGCTGGATGGCCAATTCTGCTCTAGGCTTGTGTTATGACTTTAGTGGATCCCATGTGAAGCATTAGTTTTATAGCAGAATTGAATTAAGATAAAATGTGATTTATTGGGTTTTAGTCAACTGATATAAATATCTGGGGCCAGGTAGTATTTTAGTCATTTTTCCACTAGTAAGAAGCTTCATACTCACTCAAACACTCAAATCACCAGAGAGTTGACTCACACATGTTTTCTTTCATGTAGGATGTCAAGAAGAAAGAGAAAAAATAAATAAAATAATATACTTGAGATTTAACCACTAGGTCAGAGTACAGGAGAGAAGGAGAAAAAAAATCTATTTCAACAGGTTTAAGCAGTACAATAAATCTGTTCTGACAGATATTTGACAGCCATGTTTTTTACTGACCTCTTTCTCTTTGAGAATGTGGGAAGAAAAGCAGTGTTTATTGAAGGTCATTTTGTAACAAATAAGCAATAAAAGCAATCAGAAAATTGATACAGTTTTGTTGCACCAGCTAAGCGCCCGTCTGTGTGAATTTAATAGAATATGAATTTAGCTCACTGTGTTTACCTTTCTTGTCTGGCAGACTACTTGCCTACATTTACTACAAATCAAGACATTAAAAAATATATATTACATTTTAAAGGAAGTAGTTCTTTGCTAATTAATATGCATATTAAAATACTCCTGGAAATACTGTGCCTGGAAGCAATTCTGTGACGCCTTTTCTATGCCAGGCAACTACCAGCAGAAGTATAATTTAAGACTAAGTAATTCTGATTGAATACAGTTCTTGAACATTTAAATAAGCTAGAAACAAACATAGCATTCAGAGGAGAAGAAACTCTTCTCCTGTGAAGTCATGCTTTTCATTAAGCAAACATAAATAGAATCTCCCTGTCAGGAGTGCTGGTGCATGTCAGCTGAAGACTATGGAGCCATAACAATTTACATCAGCTGATATAAATCCAGATCCTGATTTTTAATGGTTTATTATTATTTTAGTTTTTGCCAGCTGCATAATTTTAGTGGGGGGAAAGGTGTTGCTACTGAAAAAAAAACATTAAGTCAGGACAGGAGAGAGAAAGTCACAATGAATTTCTTATTTTACTACTTTAGGTAACTCTGTAGTGCTACAGGGTCAGTTACAAAGATGCTGAACTAAATAGCCAGAAAGAAATGTTCTTTTTTTGGAAAGTACCTGTATTTGTAGATGTAAGGAGAACATAAGGGTTTTGTTTGTGCAAAACAAAGGTTCAATTAACATCAAACACCATTTCCTTACAGTTCCAAAGAAGTATACAGAAGATAAAAGAATGGAGAAGTATCACAGAGTCACAGAACATTAGAGGTTGGAAGGGACCTCCAGAGATAATTGAGTTCAATCCCCCTGCCAACGCAGGAACACTTAGAGTAGTCTGCACAGGAAAGCATCCAGGCAGGTTTTGAAAGTCTCCAGAGAAGGAGACTCCACAATCTCTCTGGGAAGCCTGTTCCAGGGCTCTGTCACCCTCACTGTAAAGAAGTTTCTCCTCATGGTGTGGTGAAACCTTCTGTGTTCCAGTTTGCGCCTTTTGCTCCTTGTCTGTGGACCACTGAAAAGAGATTGGTCCCATCCCCTTGACAGCCACCTCTCAGATATTTATAGACATTGATCAGTCTTCTCCAGACTGAACAGCCCCAGGGCTCTCAGTCTCTATCCATAGGGGAGATGCCCAAGTCCCCCATTCATCCTCGTGGCTCTTTGCTGAACTCTCTCCAGCAGGTCCCTGTCTCTCTTGAATTGGGGAGCCCAAAACTGGACACAGTATTCTAGATATGGTCTCAGTGGGGCAGAGTAGAGGTGTAGAAGAGCCCTCCCTAGACCTGCTGGACACAATTTTCTTGATGCACCCCAGGCTGTCATTGGCTCTCTTGGCCACAAGGGCACATTGCTGGCCCGTGGAAAACTTGCTGTCCACCAGGACTCCAAGGTCTTTCTCCACCAAGTTACTTTTCAGCAGGGTATATTTACAATACATAAGTACTCTCCAACAATTTTCAGCTCAAGGATTTCTTAATTTGCCTGTTGTCGAAAAACTGGGCTGCCCATCTCTTGCACAGACTTTGCCATTGTACGCATAGCAAGAAGAAAGACAGTAAATACTGTAGAACAATACAGATTAAAAGATAGAGGAATCCTAGTGGTTCTGGGGCACTGACTTATCTCTGTTACAGGAGGAAGTAAGAAAAACATATCTAAGATACTCTATATGAAGTGACACTGAAGTTTTACAAGAGTTCAAGAAAATTAGATGCTCAGATCACTCCAGATTTGAGAGAGATTTTGGACACTTAGATACTCTGAATATTTCCAAATGGTCTTTCAGACACTTACAATATTTATTCAGGACAACAATATACACAACAGACTCTGATGATGCTTTCTGAATTACTTTGTGGGCATAATGGAATGTTCTGTAGACATTTCAAAAGCTAAATGGACATGGAAAAGTGAACAACATAGTAGTGGCCCTTCTACTTTGCTCTGAAGCTCATTACAGTGACGATTCTAGAATGTTTAAGCTAAAATTCAGTTTGTGATGTTCTCAAGACATCGATTATTATACACAGAAACTTTTTTTCTGTCTTTAGAAATGACTTCTGGGGTCTCAGGAGACCACAAAATCTACAGTACAGAACCCAGAGCAATGCAGTAGGAAATACTATTGCAAGGCAAGATTTAAGAATAGCAAATTATACTGCAATTTATATTGGTTGTTTAGAGGACCAAAAATATCTAGGTCATATAGAGTTAGAAAACTGATACCTAAAAATTATTCTTCAGTCTTGGATAATGAGAAGAATTTAATCTTTTTTTCCCTTTTTTTTTTTTTTTTTTTTTTTTTTTTTTCTTTTNAATTTTTGCATTTTGAATTGTTAGGATCACAACAATGTAGGACATCAATCAGCCATTTAACAGCAGAAATAATTCCTGATTTTCCAGAACGATATTTTCAAACTGCCTACATATGTTTCTTCAAAGACTCATTAGGGGATTTGTGATGGATATAATTTCATTTTGCTACACTCCAAAGGCTAAAAATTTGATACAAGTACTCCTTATGCCTTGTTTCAAAGAAAGATGCAACACCTCAGGGGGCTGTTCTGTACCAGACTACAGTTTATTGTCTAACTGGAACTTGACAACTTTTTGTCATGATTTGCAGTACTTAATTTCAGGCTTGCACATTTCATTACAAATAACATACTGCCACCTTGATAACTCTATTCACTTTCTGTTGATGACTCTTGAGTAGCTTATAGCCTAACTGAAACCAGAGTGCATGATAAATATTTTATAAAGGCATCTATTGTCACCTATTTATGATTCATAATGTCCTGTGAATGCAGCATAAAATATGTATGAAAATTTTGCAGATGTTGTGCTACTACTAACATATATTTATATCCAGTTTTAATCATTTGTAAGTCATACTTGTTCCAGCATAAAAGAAATATATTCCAAAAGTTGGTGCATGTTCAGATGATTGCGTTGCAAAGCCATTAGTTGTTAGCAACTCATACCCATACCACATTTTGCTTCTTAACTAAGTCACAGAAGAAGAGTGGTAAATTTACACAGTGGGACTTAGTAGAAAGAGTAACTATATTGTGTAGCCTCCTGGCTAATACACTCTGTGGGGCTCAGGCTGTGACACTACAGTAAGCCTGTGAGAAAGAATACCTAGATCAAATGAGCAGCTGCGTATGATTTTCACTCTTTTTTCCTCCTGTTAACACAACTTTCATTTAGTTTATATTAAAAGATTTATTTTAAATCACCCATACAGCTAAATTTGGAATCTCCATAACTGGGGAAAAAGCAGTCACTGAATGATCTAGAGAAACTTGGGAAATAAGCAGAAAGTGTAGACGGATTTGATGCAAAAGAGTAAAAATCACATATATAGGAAAAGGAGAAAATGACGACGTTAAAATATAGTTTTACTATACGATCTTGCCTTCTGTGCACAAGTAATGAGATGATTTTCACATATAATAGATGCAATTGGGACAAATATATGAAAAAGATAATTCTTGAGAAGACTTTTGTCAGAAACTTTTGACTGCTATTCACCTCTCCACTCAAAGTCATGGACCTCTAAAGTTATATGAATAATTGATGCTTCAGGTCATAGTTCTTACTTTCTCTGTTTTTCTTGCCCAATGAATAATTCATTATTCTTGCAAAGTAGAACACTTTAAATAGGAAAGATTAAGAGAAAGCCATCCTCAAATACTCTATATCACTTGGCTTGGAGAAGCAACAGACCTAAGCTCCTCTCCCTATTCTGAATTTGTTTGGATTCATATTTCTCTGCTGCTGAGAAGGTGTGTGAGTAGAAGGAACACCAGCACCCTTATTGTAGTTCTTGGAGTTGTACCTAAGCCTCTTGGACAAATTGTTCTTATTTAAAAAAAAAAAAAAAAGTCAGGTCAAGATGGCAAACCATTTATACCACAATGAAATATATTTTTTTAATGAATAAATGATGCTCAGAAAGATTTTTGTCACCTCAGTTATGATCACATATTCATTATGAATTGGTCTATGGGTGCTTTTACAGTACTTTATCTAGTAGTGATTTTGCATGTGTGTTAGTATATCACCTGTCTACTTTCCAGTATTTCTTATGAGATGCAATTATACTTTTGTCAGGATGACTAAATGTTATGAACTTTAGGCTTCCAGTGTTCATTATTATTTGAAATCTTAATAAATCCAGGCACATCAGTGTCTAAATCCTCCTCAAGCCCTTGAAAAAATACTGTTTGTTTTAATTCTTTAATTTATTTTTAGAATACTTACTTGGATATTCCATGCCTCAGATCTATATCACCTTTACATATTTTCCTTTTGAAAGTAAATATGAGATTTACTGAGATTCAGGTAACTGAAAATGAAGCCACTTATCGTAAGTCATAATTATCCTCTATGTGCTCTATTTATACCCAATGAAACAGTTCAAACAGGAAGAAGTGGAAAGATCCATCCCAGAATACTTAGAGGCCACAATCTGTCCATTATTTTTAATGAGTAAGTAACAGTAGCTTCAACTTACTTATATATACATATATATATTTTTATATATATATATATATGAATATAATGCTGGCTTAAAACACCCATTGCATTCATTAGCCAACCTGAATTCCACAAAAGCCTGTTAGCGCATTCCTACTTGCTGGTGACAAATGGCATCATTATCATCTTGCACTTCTCATTCCAGCCATACTGAAGCTTAAGTGACTATGTTGTCAGAATACAACAGCTCATAATATATTTTTTATTACTACTTAAAGCCTTCCTCAAGCTTATCTAAATGGGTAGCAAGGGATTTTTTCTCTTCTTTCTTTTCCCCTCCTTTTTCTCATACTGACTGTATAGCTTCTTCAAACTTCTTCTAGTAAATGCATAATTAAAATATTCCCTCTACTCAAGTAGATTTTTAACTTAGGTCAAAGTTTCACAGCACATTCAAACACTAATGACAGGCTGCCAGCTATATCTTGAAAAAGACCAGAAAGATGAGGAAGGAAGGACAATGGGCTCTATAACACCATACTTCACTGCTCTCCTGTCCAAAATAACATGCATTACAGTTGAAATAGCCTGCCTATTTAAAATGTGCTTTTAAATATTCACCTATGGTAAGGCATCACCAAAACTCAGCTTATTTTTGCCTCTGAAACGTATCCCTGCAATATTGCTGTTGTTTTCAAGCTTGTAATTGATATTCATCTCCTGAATGGCTCTTTATGAAGATTCCTAGAAGCCAGCCTGGGCAAGGAACTATCCCTGAACTTTCAAGTATAGGTTTTCTGTGGGAAGTTTACACCTATCATTCATACTATGAAACTCTGATAGGAGGGAAAAAGTGCAGGGGAAGTTGCAATTTTCTGAAATGTTGCTGCCTATGAATTGCATAGAAATCTAAACAAAACTCCACTTAAATTAATTAAGCCCTTTTTATTAAGTTCAATATATTTACTATAAAACAGATAATGCCTTTTAAGCCTACACATTCATGCCTTTCCCAATGCGAAACTCTTCTGTTCTCCTTCACAGCAGATTCCTGTTAAGATCAAGAACTCAGTAATTTGAAAGAGCAGAGAGTAGAGAAGAAGAAGAAAAAAGTATTCTTTTTCTCTTCTTTCTTCTTTCTTTCTACTTTGGCAGAAGTCACTGAATACGAAAGTAAATTTAATTTTCTTTCCTTCTTTCTTTCTCCTCCCATAACACAGTATGGTACTATACTGTTATGGTATGTACAGTTATGTTTCTATTAACAGGACATATTTCCAATGCATAAAAAACCTTGAACTACTTGTTATAGGGCATCCCTAACCTCACCTGAGCTACTCTAAGCATGTAATCTGAGCATGTTATCGAAGTAACAAAGTGCTTCAAATTCTGTAATACATTTATTTTCTCAGTATCTTGTGGTTTAGGTTACAATTGTCTCCCTTTTACGCAGAGGAACTGTTGCAAATTCAAGTTCCTGCAGCATAAGGAAATCTGGGCAAGAACAGATTTCTGTTCTGGTTATAGTAGACTCCAGTTATAGCAGATGTAGTAATTAGCAACAATTTATCATAGAGATTTTATTATAAAATCATAGCTTCAGGCTTCTAACTTCATTATGTAGTTTACATATTACTGACTGTTATTATCTACCACTTATTAAACACATCTTCCAAATAGAACACCTGACAACCCACAAAAATCCCACCAATTTTACCCTCCTTTTGCCCCCAGGAGAAAATATGAGTAATATAACAAATGCTACTCTCAAACCAAACAACCCCTTAATCACATAATATAGGGTACAGAAGTTTCAGAAGATAAAAAAGCATCCTTTGTTTCAAAACGGACCTAGTGGTGATAAACATGGATCCAAAATACATCAAACTGCAAGCTTCAGAACAGGAGTGTTTTCCATGTCTCTCTAACTTTCTTTCTAGGTATTACTTTAGTGTCTGAGTCCTTTCTATATAGCATCTCCTGTGAAGCCCATCTATGAGTCTCTTGATTTCACCAATTAATCTAGGAGTCATCTGAGGAAATCGCACCAAGGCACTGATCATTTGTATCATCTGCCCTCTAAAACAATGTCCATCTTCTCATATCCATGTATAATCCCTCCTGTAATCCTTTTTACTTCCTCTACATGTTCCATTGCAGGTGAGGCTTTTTTACCCTACTGTAAAAAAAAATTATGCTAAAAGTGATGAATGTGACTAGCTTCACAGTGCTGCTATGTCAGAATGTACATCCCCAAATTCTCCACATTCATTTATAAAAGGATTAAGATCCTGTTACTATAGTAACTGCAGTTTTACATGCCCTGACTGTTCTGTCTTTAAAAGCTTTGCCACACCACTGCTGCAAGGATTTGTTGGGGTTTTTTTTCTTTTTGTAATACTATAAATCATGAGTTCCTCACCAAGCAGTCACATACAAACATTTTCAAACATTCCTCTCATAAAAAATTCTACTCTTTAATCCTGTTTCTCTTGACAAAGCCAGAAGAGTAGGAGAGTGATTCGAATCAGTGATCTTAAACTGTTTGATTTAAAATTATGTTAGGTCTAAGATTTATAAAAGTAATGTGAAAAACACCATGCTACTGCAACTCTAAATTTTGATTTATAATATACCAAATTACATTGTTAATCATAACACCATTGATAACTTATTTAAATTTTCTAAAACTGCCATAAACAAGACTCACATTAAAAAAATAAAATCCAAATCCTTCACAACCTTAAGCTGAAATAAAAGTACTCAAAAGTCTTAAGATAAGAATCTCCATGAATCTTGCAAAGTACTAGGAACAAACTTCTTTTAATTAGTAACTTTTTGAAGTCTAAAATGGGTGCCACTTCAATTCCTGCTTTAAAGGAATGCCTTTGGTGTTAACATTTTTTTAATTGCTAGCTCTGTTACATTTATATCTACGTATATTGTACTTCAGGTAAATCGCAAGGCTCTGCTGCGTGGCAGGGACTCATTAGTCATCAACATCACAGAAACACAGAATCATAAGGATTGGAAGGGACCTCTGGAGAACATCTAATCCAAACCCCCCTGCCACAGCATTTTCACCTAGAACAGGTTGCACAGGCCAGTGTACAGGCAGCTTCTGAATGATGCTAGAGATGAAGACTCCATCATCTCTCCGTACACCCTGTTCCAGTGCTCTACCACCCTCAAAGCAAAGAAGTTCCTCCTCATGCTCATATGGAACATCTTGTGCTCAAGTCTGTGCCCATTACCTCTTTTCCTTTCACTGGATATCACTGAAAAAAAGACTGAACACAGGTTCAGTCAGACACCCACCCCTTAAGTATGTATAAGCATTGATAAGATTCCTCCTCAGTCTTCTCTCCAGACTAAAAAGCCCCAAATCCCTCAGCCTTTCTTCATAAAAATGATGTTCTAGCTTCTTAATCATCTTCATAGCACTACACAGACCCACAAGGTATGAACACAAATGATGTTTGCCTGCAAATTTTCAGTAATCCACCGACTTTCTGATCCCACTATGTAGTATCAACATGTACTGTGACATAGTCCTACCTTTGTCTCTGATACCTGCTGCTCAGAGGCTTTTTTGTTTGTATGGCTGGTTGGTTGGGGGTTTTTTAGCATAGGACATTAATAAAAAATAAAGAATTCCTGACTTGTGACAGGATGTATTTTAACATGAATAGAGGCACTGTTTCACAAATATAAAGAGATAAAATTACTAAAGCCAGAACTCCAGGTTTTCAGTCATCTGATTTTCATCTCCTTGCTCTTCCTTAATAGTTTCTTTCCTTAATGATCTGTCATTTGGCATACTGACTAGTCAATCTGTATATCTGACAGTGGGAAAACATTTCAATCTCTGGATCCCTTCCTCTTATTTTTGCCTTTTTTCATCAGTTGCTGGATTCTCTATGCTGGTAAGACTGTCTTCCTGTTTATTTATCAGCATATCAGGGAAACCATGCAGTAGCACAGTATCTCATTGTTTGAACATGGAAACTCAGCATCCTAGCAACCTAAAATGAAAAATGAGCCCCCCCATTTCAAAATCACACTTCTGATTTGTGAGAAACGATTTAGCATGACTTAAACGTTCTGACGTTTTTAGGGAGAAGCTGCTGAGGAAAGAGGGTTTTCTCCTTTTATCAGGCACTGTACTCCAATTCCTGTGATTAATGCCTGTTCTCAGGTGCTTATATCTGACTTGTAAATACAGCCCTGGTTTCATTTCAAGGTGCTCTGGTCCCAGCTGTGGAGCATGCATCTGCTTCATGATTTCTGCCGAGGTTACTGGCTGGCCTGTATGAATTAATTTACTGCTCACCTTACCAAATGCTGTTAGCAGCATTTCAATCTGTGTGCCTGGAACATAGAGTCGAGTGCATGGAACAGCTACTCAGATATCCATAGGTTACTAGCTGGTAGATTCTGCTTTCTTTCTAGAAAGTGGAAGTTCCACATGTTCTTCACTGGCACTGATTTTCCTTTCATCACAATCCAAAGTGTGGTCAGTTGAATTTACTCAGCAGAGGCTTCTTCAAGACTCATTATATGAGGCTGCACAGCCACCATGCTCTCAAGAATTTCTCAACCTTCCAATTCCAAAAAGCACAGCCAGGCACAACTTCTTTCAGTACAGCTGTACTCATATCTCTCAGGGCTTCACTTGAAAAATGCTGACTTCATATCAGTGCTGTTTCTAGGCTGCTTCCTAAGGCACTGCTCTACTATCAGTTAAAAACTCTAGAAGTTTGAAATACTTTGTGACTGATAACTTGTATGTAATTTCTTCACCATTTAATGTTAGTCCTTCTGTTTATATCTTTCAAGACTGTCTCTGGGGTTTCAGTTGTGAATGCAGAATCCAGAAAAAAATATTTGACAGCACTTAAAATTTCTGACCTTCTTTCTTTATCATAGTTTAGAGTAATAATTATTTTTCATGCTCTTGGCACATATCTGGAGTCCCAGAAAAAGTGTCAGATAAGGTTACCTGTTCAATATTCCAGAAGTTGTTCCTATCACCATGAACTAGTCACTGACCAACCATGACATCTTTTTGGTACTGTTTAGGTGCTTTTGGATCAAAGAGAACTGCCTTAAAATTCTAACTGCAAATCAATTTATCCATCTCTCAGGTGTTACAGAAGGTAAAATGGTTACCTTAGTGCCCATATCTCATTTTATTATGCCCTATAGGAATCCATTTCCTTTTCAAATATCCTTATACCTTGTTAAAACTTTAAAAGCCAAATAGGGATTCCCCTTGCTCTCACTTGATGAGATTATTCTGGAGACATAGTGTGACTAAGTGTATTTTTCTTCACTACCCTATTGCACAGAAATGGTTTATTCTTGTGTCTAAGTCAACTACGTAAATTCTCTATGCAAATGCCTTGTGGTTTTTTGGGTCTGTCTCTCCTCAGTTTCACAAAACAAATGGATTTACTCTCAAACAGATCTAGGCCAGATGGCACTTCTTTGCATGATACTGGATTTGCAAACACAGGGTCTAATTTTGAAGTTATGCTTTAAAGCTTAACAGATGCTGTGGCTGATGGGAGTTTTCCTGCTTGTTCTGCTTAGCAATGACAGTGGATAAATACACAATAGCCCATAAATTCTATTCATGGCATCATCACTGCTGTGGCAACTTTTCGTGGCTGGACGGCTATAACATCTTATTTCTGAGCCAGCAATCACTGCCTCCCAATCAAACAGCACAACCACCTCCAAATATAACCTCAGCATATCTGTAGAAGAGAATTTCTGGTTTATCAGAGAAATATCTGGAAACAAAAGAGGAAGAAGTCTGAGTAGATGAAAGCCTTGGTACAGCCCTGAATTTTATATATATTTATACTTTTCTGACTAAAAATATAATACACATTTTAAAAAATATATCTTAAATAGAGAAAGATGTGAAAAAATATAAGCACTCCTGAAGGCTGAAAATCTCTTTGTTCATTGTCCAAGTTGTGAGGCATAGCACACTTTGTGTGAATTCCAACTTCACTTCTCACGTGAATTTTTTTTACAGAATCAATAGAAGAGTTGGTCAGAGGTTAGGAGGAGTACTTTGATATTATGTTATCTGCTGGTTTTAATTATTTCAAACCCACAAAAAACCTAAATTGTAGATAGAGGCATAGATAGATGTAAGCAGCAGCACAATAAGCCAAACATATAGTCTGTGGTTACTGTATCTCTGTGCAGTAGCCAGCAAGTTCAGAATGGGAAACATAATTTCCAGCTATCATAAACCTCATGTAAAGCTCCTAGACCAATGTGTGGTGTATCTTTACAAAGTTACAAGTGAAGACTTTTCTTTCACCATATTTAGAAACACAGATATGAAACTCCAGTGAAGGAAGGAAAAGGTGAATGAGTCATAAACACCTCCCTTCCTTTCTCCAGTTCTCTCAGAAAAAATCTTAAATGTTGGAGCTCATTTTAGAAATAAAATTCTCATTTTTCTTCTCATAATCCTTCCCACATGTCAGTTAAGTGTAGTCAAGCACACATAGCACCATCAGCTAGGTAAACTTTTTTAAGATCTTTTTCATCCAAAGTTCCACTCAGAGTGTCCAATCAACTAGGGATGAGAAGAGCATGCAGGATAAAAGAAGCAGTTGCAGCTAATCTGTTACAGTTTAAGACTTGTGTCTTCATTGTAAATTGTAAATTATTTTTTTCTAGAGTCCAAAGGATGTACATCCCTAAAGGGGCTGAAAGAAATGTAAGAGATATATTTATCCCATTTCATTGGCTTGTTATTTTTCTATATAGATGGGAGTTCAGAGTGTTCTTGATCTCTTGCTTGCTTATTTTTTTCCCACTGTCTCCCTCCAGCCTTGCCTGCTCTGCTCTGATTATTGTTTGGGTTACTGGTAAGAACAGAGAGATAATACTGTGGCAGCCTGGTCTTTGTCTAGGGGGTGCCTGGGCTATTGTCCAGTTGTATATATACATATGTATTTGTATATGTTTTTTACCTTTTATATTTAGTTTACTTTCTGTAAATAATAATTTCATTTTACTTCCAAATTCTGAGTAGTGTGGTAATTTACCTTTGGGGGAGTAAATCCCAACCTCTAAGTGGTGTAAAACCACTACATGATTCTTCACAATAAATGCAGAGCAACTCTCTTAAGAAGGTAAAAAAGCTAGTTGCTTTTTTTTTTCAAGATCCATGCTGTATTTCTAATTTTTGTTTTCAGACATAATAATTTGCAAGAGCCAACTCTTCTGGCACTAATCCTGGAAAACAAGTATGAGTAACTGTACATGCAAAAGTTGTCCAGATAGGCCATTTGAATGATGACTTAGATTTATGTGTAATTCATATGTACGAAGAGGTGAAAGCCAAATTTCTGTATATAAACTTCCATAATTTTATATGTAAATGAGCAGACAAATAAATAAATAACTAAATAAATAAATATGTACCATTTGTTTTATGACCGACTCCAGAAATAAGTTAGCCTTTATACTTAGAAAGACAAATGAAATCTTGGAAGTGAAAACAAAGTGGGTAGGTTTGACTTGACAATAGGAAAGTTCGAAGGAGGGAAAGATCTTTTATGTTGCCTTTAATAAATTGTCTTGCAATTAGCCCATGCATTAAATATATCTGATATACAATATATCTGATATACGCATGCTTACAAAAATGTGACACCAGTAATTCACAAGATTTTGGCTGATAGAAATTTTAAACTTATGAAGACTTAACTGATCAGTGTATATCTCTGGCTGTCTAGAGCTTCCACAACATCAGCTTTTCCTGTAGCATTTTTGGGTTTTCAGTATATGTATTCTAGGACTCACAATATAATTTTCACATCAGTTTGTCCCCTTCATAGACTATTATTCCAATGCTTCATAAAAGGGCAGAAAGATCACTCTCCGATACACAGGTTTTCTTGCACCCACTTTAATCATTCTTTGAAAGCTCCTGAGACTCACTCTCTAGTCTAGCTAAATGGAAAACCTCCACTTCAACAGCTCATTCAGGATGAAATTCTGCCTACTACATGATTGAACACATTCCTGATCAAAAAGTAGCAATCACTGAATACATCAATGAGCAATGACATTGGGGAGGGCATTGTTCTTCATTCTGTCCAATAGACCATGGCAAAACACCTTTTTCATATCAGAGATTGCTACTGAATGAGTCAGCATTAGAAAATTATCTTTTTTCCCCCTACTTTTAAAAAATGGTTGAAAAAATCTTGTACCAAATTCATTTTAAATCCTCGTTTCATTTTACATGACATTAATGTTCCTCAAATACAGGGATTGATCACCCTGTATCCATGCTGCTAGGCTCTCCTTAGGTGTGTGCATTCATGGGAAATTTGGCATGACATCTTAAATACTTTCGCTAGGGAGAATGCCTCTCTAACCTGTATTTAGACTCATAGAATGAATTGATAAATAAGTATATGTATGCTTTAGTAGAGCTTTAGAGACATCTTTAGGACTGTTCTCTATTAAACAAGTCACCATATACTTACATGTTTCAGGATCCAGAGGTTTAAAAAAATGAAGTTCTAAGTTTGTAATTGCAGATAAAGGGGCATTAGATCCTAGCAACACATAATCTTTATCCTGATATGGTTCTTAGCTCTGAGATACAGCAAATGCCAAAATGATCAGGAAGTAGAATATGAAACATATGATGAAAGTCTGAGAGAACTGGGCTTGCTCAGTCTTAAAGGACTTTGTTGCTCTCTACAACTGTCTAATAGCGGAGCACAGACAAGATGGAGACAGACTACTCAGATGTGCACAGAGGTGCTCAGAGTGGAAAGACAGGAGAAAATGAACATGAGTTGGTACACACAAGGAACTCTAAGTCAATACAAGACCATTTTGGGGTTTAATAAATGGGAGTTCAGAAGTGGAACATGTCACCCAGAGAGGCTGGTGAATCTTTACTCTTGGAGATACTCAAAATTTAGCTAGACAGAATAACCTTTGTCTAATTAGCCCTGCTTTGAGTGGGAGGTTGGATGAGTTGACCTCTGGAGGCTTATTTCTAGCTGGTGACTCTGTGACTGCTTTTCAAATTTGCTACAGTTCACTCAAATTTTATGTCCCTTCAGTTTTACCATTGAGCACTGTTCATGTCAGAAATACAGACTGATGGTATTAAGGTTGCGGACAGAGAAGAATTTATACAAAAAGAAGTTCTGGATCTGCCACATTTCAAGTAATTGATAGGAACTTCATCTCACTCTGGAGTCTTGGTATGGATATGGGGACACATTTGAAATTAGAAACATTTCTGGCTAGCTCTATTCGGTAGCTTTCTGCTATAGCGTTTCCCATGGTGCAGGAGGCTGGAATAATAATGTCTCTTTTCCATTCATTAAATAGCATTTCCTGACGCTGAGAGATCCTTAACAGAGTTATACCACTGTATGTCTCTTGGCATTCTAGACAGAGAAGACAATAAGTTTTAAATTGCAAGAACTTATCTTGAATATCTAAGTTTATTGCAACCAAAGGTTAGTATCTCAAAAGCCTGGGGAAACATGATGTGCAAACACTGCAGTAGTAGTAGCTTTCATATTTAGCATTGATTCAAAACCCAGTGAAAAGGTTACATCTGGCTTCCAAAATCTACTACTTGTCATTTTCCAGTCTGCTAAATTGGAATTAGAGGAAGCTTAGTTCCAATGCAATAATATCAACTTATAGAAAACATTTTCCCAAAAAATGTTTTCACTTTTTCTTCTGCAACCTACTTTTTTCTTGGCTGAATAATTTGCTATACATGAATTATGCAGTTCTCATTGGCATATGGAAGGAGGCAATAGCTACCAAAGGATTTTATATTTCTGGTGCTACAAGTATAATTTTATGGGTCTTTTTCCTCTTTCTTAAAAAGTGGAAGAAGAAGAAAAAGGAAGAAAAAGAAAGACCCATTGTCTCAGTTTAGTTTAAATCATGATCACTTAATTTTTTTAGACATGATTAAAAAAACAAACAAACAAACAAACAAACAAACTGAACCACAAACAAAACCAAAAAAACTCAAGAAACTTCAAAACAAAACACAAAAATTTTATTTCCTTCAAGTAGCAGAATGGAAATTAAAGTAAATAAATAAATAAACAAAACTACCATGAAAGCATGAGAGGGAAAAAAATCAGATGAGAAATTAAAATGGCATAAAAAAAATCCTTTGCATCAGATTCCGGGTATCTTCACCTATATAAATTATTGTTACCCAGTGAAGTCAGTAAAACTACTCCATTTGACTTTACCAAAAGATTTAGATCTCTCTTTTCACTGTATTCTCTCCTCTCAGCTCACATTAGGTCAAAGAATTGACAAGTGAGATGGTCTACAGAAATCTCAGCTGTATCAAAAGAGTCAGTGTCTGACCCTAAAGTGAATTAGCTTTTGTGCATTGCTTTGCCCAGCATAACACTTTAAAGAGAGTTAGTTTTAATGAAAACATTAACTGACTTATTAAATTAATATACATACTGCTGATCTGTATTTCCCAGCTTGCATATGGCATCTATTAAATATATATGTGTAGATATTACCCCTATGTTTTCTTATGAGACGATGTAATTGATCAAGTGGGAATATACTTAGTCATTTTCATGGCTTTTCTGGACATCTTAATTCTCATAGGTATAAATTAAAGTGGCAGATATACTGGAGGTTTTCCAAGTTTGACTTCTAAATTATGAGCTGCTCAGCAAAAGCTATGCTGCTGACTGCTTTTGCACAGAATATATAGTGAAGGGAAAAAAACAAAAAGAACAGTAGGTGTAACTAAGCATATGTGAGTCCAGCTTCCTTGCTATTTTTCTCACTCACTCATACACAAATATACATTTGTACACATTACAGTCCAAATTTTACTGTCTTTGGTTTACTTTGCTTTCCACTAAGCAAATCTCCAAAAATTATCTTGGGCGAACAGTGAAAGTAACTTGACACACCACTCTTCCTTTCCTGCCTTTCCTCACTACTTCTTTTCTCTTTTCCCACCTTCATATCTTTTTTGTTGAGTCTCCTTCTTCCTGAGAAGCAGAGCTCTATATTTTATGTATAAGGATGAAATACTTCCCTGGAAACTATGCATGCAACACTTAGTAATTTTAAAGAAATCCGTCAGAGTGAACCTTTTTATTTGGCTGAATCCTATGTTCAGCCTGTTTATCTCAACATGGAATTAAAATAAGAAACATAAAATGATTAGCCTGTATATATACATATAGTTTTAATTTTTTTTTAAGTATATAGATATCTATCTGTCTATCTATCTATCCATCTGTCTGTTTGTCTTTCCAGTTCTGTTGGACTCATTGAAGAGTCCTGAATTAAACTGCTGTAATAAAACAGTGTTACAGCTATAAGAATTGATTGTGTATCTTTCACTGACATTTTTGAACAGTTGCTTTCACTCCAGTGACCCTACTTTTATCACTAACTGCTCACTAGTCCGAGCAAATGATTCACAACTGAGGCATTAAGTGTTCAAGCAGCCCATAGCAATGGCATGGAACTTCACACATATTCAGAGTAGCTTGTTATGCTAGCAGTGGAGTAAGTTCATTTACATCACGGAGATTTAAATGAAACTTCTCTTAACTGCCAGTTAATTTTCTTCTCCTCTCCACCAGTTTTTCCTGCTGTGAGAATTAAGATGATTCACAGTGTAAAAGGGATGTAAATAATCTCTGACCACTATTTGAACCTGTGATACGAAGAAAGAAGAGAGAGACAGAGAAAGGAAAGAAGAGAATATAAGTAAGAGCAAGCAAAATTTCCAAGGTTAGCATAAAATGAAGCAAAATGGAAACAGAAATGGATTTATGAAAACCTAAGAACTAGTTTGCTATTCTGTTTCCATACATAAAGAAAGCCTTTTGTTTTGGTTTGGTTTGGTTTTGGTTTTTTGGGGTTTTTTTTGTTGAAACGAGGATTTGTCTTAGAGAAGGTCTACTGCCCTACTTCCACTGAGCTTTCAAATGTTATGTTAAATTCCTAAGTGTAACATTAGACTTACAGTGAGAAAAGAGGCATGGAGAAAACAAAAGAGCAGATAAATTGGGTAATGCCTCCACCACTATCTCACAGCCCCTTTGTGAAAATAGAAAGCTCCAGCTGCAATAATGAAAGCCCTAAGTACAGAAAAAGAACCTTTGCTTTTTAAAGCTCTGAGCCAACAGTTTAAGCGGCATCCTGACTCACACACTTATTTATATGCTATTTAAATGTGTCCAGTAATTTTGCCTGATGCAGTATTGTTGTTTGAATTTGAGGTAATCAATCAACAACGTAATAAAATGCTTGATGAAAGGATGAGAAATAACCAACATCTTGGTCATCTACGATTTGTTTCCTGAAATCCTAAGTGGTGACATATTCATTCCAGGTTGCATGTTGCTGAAATGAGCTGCCTTGCTGTTTCTTACACTCTCTGGCATGTCATTATCTTTTCCTGGATTTTTTCTGCCTGCCCTTCATGATGCAGTGGGAGTCATTCCTTTAAATCAGACTGCAGTCATCTGTTGCCAGTGAGTTTGTAACTTATGAAAATGTATTCAAAATCCACTACTTCCTGCCAAATAAACAGGATTGTGAATTGAGGGATTTTGAGAAGTAGAAGTGGGATTCCTTCTGGAAACATGCAGAATTGACAGGTCATCCAAAAACAGCAGAGAAATAGAAGACAGAAAAACATTTGATGTATTTTGGACCTGAAAATGATTCTCAGCAAACTGTTAAAGAAAAATAAGCATGTGCCAGGCTAATGATATGGTATGAAATCTTACATGGCTCATTTCTTGAATTTTGTTGAAACACAATTATGTTGCCTTCATCTAGCTTTTGCACAGGGCACTAGAAGGCAGAGAGGTTGGACTCAGAAATAATTATGAGGGAACCAATTTATAATTCTGTACTCAGACATTAGTCACTTATGTATGCTTGTGCTGGAAATGCAACTCCCAAAGAGGTTATAAAATTTGTACAAAGCCACAGGAGACAAAATAACATTTTTAAAGATGTCAAACAGAAATACCACTACTCAGAGATACAACTGCAAACTGTGCCCCTGCAGTGAACAGAAAGTATGGATATAGCATATTTTAATGGGAAATAGCATCTTCATGTTGTTATGTACCAACATTATTACAAAAACTCCTGCAAGTGGTAGAGGAACCCACAAGAAAAGGTGCTGTGCTGGACCTAGTCCTCACCAACTAGGAGAGGCTGATGAGTGAAGTAAACCTGAAGGGTTGGCTTGGATGCAGTGACCATGAAATGGTAGAGGTTAAGATCCTCAGGACATCAAGGAGGGTGCATAGCAAAATCACAGCTCTGGACTTCAGAAGAACAGACTCCAGCCTCTTCAGGGATCTCCTTGGCAGGGTGCCATGGGAAATAACCCTGGAAGGAAGGGGGGCCCAAGAAAGCTGGTCATTGCTCAAGGATCACCTCCTCCAGGCTCAGGAACTTGCATCCCAGAAAAGAGGAAGGCAGGTAAGAACACCAGGAGGCCTGCATGGATGAATAGAGGGCTCCTGGATGCACTTAGGTGCAAGAAGAAAGCTTATAGAGAGTGGAAGCAAGGACAGGGGACATGGGATGAATACAAAGATACTGTTCATGCAGCCAGAGATCAGGTTAGGAAAGCCAAAGCGCAGCTGGAATTGAATCTGGCTGGGGACATTAAGGGGAACAAGAAGAATTTCTTCAAGTATATTAGTGAGAAAAGGAGGACTAGGGAGAATGTGGGACCCTTCCAGAAGAAAAATGGAGAGCTGCTGACAAAAGATACAGATAAGGCTGAGGTGCTCAATTACTTATTTGCCTCAGTCTTCAACGGCAAGGGCTCCAACCACAATGTCCAAGTTCCAGAGGGCAAAAGTATGGACTGGGAGTAGGCAGATCTGCC
>WBNM01003248.1:182094-212958 GCA_013399055.1 Ramphastos sulfuratus
CCAGAGGAGGCCACGAAGATGATGAGAGGGCTGGAGCAGCTCTCCTATGAGGACAGGCTACAAGAGTTGGGGCTCTTCAGCCTGAAGAAGAGAAGGCTTTGAGGAGACCTTATAGTAGCCTTCCAGTATCTGAAGGGGGCCTGCAGGAAGGCTGGGGAGGGATTATTTACAAGGTCTTGCAATGACAGAACAAGGGGCAATGGGTTTAAAGTGGCAAAGGGGAGATTTAAACTGGATGTTAGGAGGAAGTTCTTTCCAGTGAGGGTGGTGAGGCACTGGAACAGGTTGCCCAGGGAGGTTGTGGATGGTCCCTCTCTGGAGGTGTTCAAGGCCAGGTTGGATGAGGCCTTGAGTAACCTGTGCTAGTGGGAGGTGTCCCTGCCTGTGGCAGGGGGTTGGAACTGGATGATCCTTGAGGTCCCTTCCTACCTTACCATTCTGTGATTCTGTGAAAACTACAGAATACGATAAACTATCCTAATGTAGCCACACACCAGCACCAAATAAACATATACAGACACCTCCATTCTTCCATTCAGTCTACTTGAGTTTAAGGTTCAGTGACAGTGCAAAGTCTGAACACTATTTCTGAAAACTTGCTAATATTTAAACAGGAAAAAGACAAAGAGAGGGTAGGATGTGAACAAATGCTTGTCTCTGCCTTCCAGACATGCTAGTCCATGGTAATGAGAAAAAGTAGGAGATTAGTTGATCTTCTGGAGAGCAGAAAGATGACCACTCCACAGCAGCTGAAATAGAATACAGTTGCCAGTTCTCTCCTGGACTGTCTCCTTAGTTGTGCATGACTCACAGGAGCATACTCAGTTTAGAAGCAGATGGACAAAGACACAATCCTTTCTTAGTGACAGAAGAAGGATGTGATAAAGAGCTTGAAAAATGCCAGCACATCTTGCCAATCACACAGATGGGAAACTGCTGATTAAACAATTTGCAAAATGTTTTCTTCATGATTGTGAGTAGTCTTAACTGTCAGATTTTAAAATTTATATTTAGGTAAGAGATACTTGGAAAAGCTGAGCCGCAGAATGCAGTAGAAACCACAAAGCCAAAGAAAGGCCCAGTTAGTATTCATGTATGCAGCTAAATTTCAACTTCTCAGGTTCAGAAAAAGCTGCCAGACACATCGAGGGAATCTTGGCACTTGAAATGTTTAAAATATTATGTTTATTTTCCTTTATGCCCATTCTTAAAATTACAGTAAAGCTTTTCAAACATACACACTCCATTCTCCAAACTCATATCAAATACACTCACAAGGAGGTATGAATGCTATTGGTATTTGGTGTGGTTTGAGTTCCCAAGAAGTGCACATACCTAATGGAAAGTGGTAATGACACTGCAATGTAACACAACTGAGGTGTGTTTGTGTAATACAAATCTCAAACTACTCTTCAGCTCTGCACTGTTTCATAGAATCAAATTACCCATAGAGTACGGATGAAGTGCAGGAGAACACCATTTTGCACAGAAAGGCATGTTCTGCCCGAAGGCTTTATAGACAAGCAATATGGAACACACCAATACCTCTTTCTATTTGCAGGCTATAGTCAAGTTTTAAGTACTTTGAGTCAAATAAAGAGTGAAGACAGGCTAGTTTGCTTTTAAAAAAAACCCAACTTTTCCAGTGCTGCAGTAAGTACCACAGATGTAATGTGTGCTTTGTTAGTGAGGTTTGATTGCATAAATGAGCAAAAAAAAATTCTTTAGAATAAAGACTTGTGAGTTTGAGTGCTGAGCACATAATTTTGTCTCCTCTGGGCCATAGTCCACACCAAATAAAGCACACTTGACTGCCTCAGGGGCCAAAAGCTGCTGACAGAGCAGCTGCCCATGTTGCTGCCATAATAACCAGAGCTGATCCCTAGGAGGGATCTGATCTAAAATTTACTGCCTGTGGCTGATAAACACTGTATGCTAGTAACTGTAGGAAGAATTCACTTACTCAGTGTTTGTTTAGGTTCAATTGCTGTACCTACACTTCTTAATTTATTTGATATTAGAGAAACACAGGACATTTATTTGCAGAAGGGAAATACTACAGAGGCCTCAAAAATAACAGTAAGCTGATCTACATTTTAATCTTATGTGCTTGAACTCTTTTTCTGGTGAACACTAACTTAAGTTTAATTCATTTATATCGTCAGGAGATGTGGAGTGCAGCTGCTGATTTTTCAGCTTCTATATGTAACCCAGTTTTGAAGCAATAGCTAAAGCAGGGATTTCACTTGAATTACTGGGAGAAATTTGGCTTAGTTACTGCTAAAATGTTACCATCACAGCCAGACTAGGTTGCTGGGTTTCTTTTCTGTAGTGAAACTTTCTAAGTCATCATCTTAAATACAGATTATAACGTCTCCAACTGTGTTAATTTAATGGTAAATTTAATCCTAAATACGCAGAGCAGCGCAGTTCTACAGAAGAAAAAGAAATCCCTAGAAACTTATCTCAGGTGTCTCTTTTAAAAATATTATTATTTATGAAGGTAAAATTGCTAGAAAGTTAATCTAAATGGACACACAGCTAAACAAACAAAGGCATAAGTGCATACATGTATCAATAGACTGTCCCAAACCTATACACTTATATGTTTTGGTGAATGCAGATAGATTCATAGAATTGTTCGGGCTGGAAGGGACCTCAAGGATCATCTAGCTCTGAGCTTCTTGTCATGGGCAAGGACACCTCACACTAGATTAGGTTGCTCAGAGTCACATCCAGTCTGGCCTTAAACACCTCCAGGGATGGGGTTTCTACCACCTCCCTGGGCAACCCATTCCAGTGTCTCACTACCTTCATGGTGAAGAACTTCTTCCTAACATCCAGTCTGAATCTACCCACTTCTAGTTTTGCTCCATTCCCCCCAGTCCTATCACAACATGACTTCCTAAAAAGTCCCTCACCAGCATTCTTGTAGCCCCCCTTAAGATACTGGAAGGCCACAAGAAAATCTTATCAGAACCTTCTCCTCTCCAGATTTATGTATTGAACAGTGTCAGTTTTCACCATCTCATCAATTTCAGGAAATGGCTTTTTTATATACTCTTATGGTATATGCTGTTCCTATTGTCCTGAGAAAAACATTCTAAATTAAAATAAATATAAAAACATTAGTCACCTGACCCATGAAATTGTAATGGTCATGAGTCTTTTAAAGCTAAGTGAGTAAAATTTCTATTAATTTCCATCTGTTTTTGTGAACGGAGCTACTGATGCCTTGTTAAATAAAACAAGCACATGAGCACAGGACCAAGCTGCAAACTACCAAATCTGTTTATTCATCATGCATTCCTAGGAGTCCTCTTTCAGCTACTATGCTACAGAAAACAGTCTCCTGTTACTGGAATTACCTTGTAGTTGATAAACTTTAGAGAATTTTTATACATTGTTTAAGTTCCTGGTAATAAAGTCTCTAACATTTAAATGGCTTACTGAAGCAGTAAAGTGCTAAAAGAAAGTTCAGCATCATCAGGGCAGTATATTGGAAAGTTTGACCCTTCCTCTGAGAGAATCTACTTTCCTCTGTGAAAACAGTAACCTCTTTACATCCCAAGAGATACTTTACTCAGAAATTTACTGGCTAAATGAGCTGTAGCATGTATCTTAAAAAAATTAATTAATCATATACATTTTTTTTTTGTTTTTTTAAAATCATGTATATATATCATATACACAGAATGACATTTGACAATAAATAACAAGAAAAAAAACATGAAAGCAAATAAATGAAAATAAATAATGGATACTTATTGTAGGAAGAAGAGCAAAACATAGTAGTGGTTACAACTAATCTAAAATAAGGCCACATTTCCCTGCAGTAGGGAGTCAGTGGGCAATCCATGGCTCAATGCAACCCTCCAGACAAATTAACCAGATCCTAGTGCATGTTTTCTCTAATGGGTTCCCCACAAAAGAAGATGGAAATAACATTTCTAGGTATTAATTGCAGTTCTAGAGGCAATGCATATACTTGCTCAGCAGAAAGAAGCACACTGAAGAAGAGCTATTGATCTCCTTATCAAGACTGTATAAATTAAAAGGCTCTGAGGACCTGAGACAAGTACAATAGAATATTGGCATCCGAGTAAGTGGGGGTTTTATTTGAGAGCAGATTCCCCAGTGTAAGGGTTAGAGAATCATCTGAGTCTGAATTCAAGATAGAAAGACTAGAACGGAGGTTAGAACTGAAGAAGAGGCAAGGTTAAAACTGGGATCTAAGAAATAGTAGAGATTGAGTCCAGGAAAAGTTTTGTGGAATCTGAAGAAAATTAAAAATATTAAAGTGGAAGAATTACCCACACATATATTTAGTATTGCTAATTTTGAAAACATAAAAATTCTAAAGCTATGTAGACCACAAAATACTTCGATGTATGCTGAACTCTTTCAATTCACCTGTCTTGCCAGGGAAATATTTCAGACAGTACAAATTCCAGGATTCTCCACTTCACGATAGGTTATGTCACAGATAATCCAACTAGGCCAAAATAGGCTTAAACATCTTCTGGCTTGCCGAGGCATGTTTTTCTGCTCTCCCTCCTTCTGTTTTGGGGAGAAGGAACTGCAGGCAAGAGGACAAAGAATCCAGAGCCACTGAGTCTAAGGACTCTGGCTTGCCCAGACTTGGTTTGCATCCTGTGGTAAACAAGGTACAAATGCTCAGCTTGTGCCTGCCTTGTGCAAGGCCTGTGTTCTGCCCTGAAAAGGGTAAAGCAAGCCTATGGCTTTACATAATATGGTCAAGCTTGGCTAACTGCCATTCTGATTGGCTGTTCTATGTCCAAAAGCCCATTAGTCTCGGGCTGTATTGATAAAAGGAGATGAGCAGGTGATACAATGTGCTCTGCTGTTGTATCCATGCTCTGCTGTTCTATTCATGCTTGCCTGCTTGCTACTGCCTTATAGTATCCTGAACTGCCTGGAAACTTCACTACCTCGAGTTTACCAGGAAAAGGCTCTAAATGCCTCCATGCGATCAGCCTGCATATCCAGTGTGACATCCATCCCAAGACTGCACATTGCAAGACATCCTGCCTACACCTGAAAGTCTCCTGCCAAGACAGGGAGTCCTGGAGGTACACAGATCATCCAGAGGAGATCAGGACCAGGTCAGAGATTGTCTGCCTCCTTTCCCCAGCACCCTGAAGTCTAGGAAGACTCAGAAGTCTCAGAGGGTGACCAGACAGTAACAGAATTCCCTGAAAACATTTGGATACTGTCTGAAGCTGTAGCTAGCCCCGCAAGTCAGGAGGTAATTTTTTTTAGTAGATATTTAAAGCCTCTTGTAATTCACCATTGCCTTCTGCCATAAGCAGAAAGGAGCTCCTTGAGTCCATCTAGTGGGCAAGCAGTGTATTGACTGCAAGTGGTATATTGATTGCAGGAATCTTCCAGTTCAATTGAGTTCAATTAATGTTGTATTGCTACTAGTTATTTGTAGATTCTGTGATACTCTCTGTATAAAGTTTCTGTGACTGTGCAAAGAACCAATTGTTATTAAAATTAGTGGTCAGGGTGGCAAGACTCCTGAATATTGAATACTAATAAACAATATTAATCTTTGAAAATCATCTCTCGCATCAACTAATTACCCCTCCATAACAATATTTAGTAGTATTTTTTAAATCTTAATTTGTTAATATGAAAAATGCTTTACATTTTTAATTTCAAAACAACTACAAAATCCAAACTCACCAACTAACGAAATTTTATAGCCCTAGCAGTTCCTTCCAAACTGAAACACTGACTATGTGTGCAGTACTAGCGTTAGAAGTATACCTATATAGCATGCATTTCCAAAGAAGCAAACACTGCCATGAAAACTACATCATGCATTTCCAAAATAATTCTATAAGTTAGCAGCTGAAAGGTAAGGAGTAGTTCAGAATGACATACAGTACAGCAGACTTCAGTAAATCAAAGGATGTGTCAAATAATTTCTCTTAAAAGAAATCATTCAAATTGATTCGTTCATGAGAAGAGGCTGAAAAATGACTGAAGAACTATAAACAAAGAGAGAATGATAAATGACAGAATATCATATTTAGGTACCCAGACATTATTAGACTGGTTTTATTGCTGGGCTTCTTTTACCTCCTTTAGCCAAGACAGGAAATTGTATGAAAAAAATTTGTTAGGTATAGGAGTCAGCTTTTGTATTTTTATTACCTGAAGAGCCCTGTAACACAAAATATAGCAGAACTTTTATGAAACACAGGAAGAAATTACAAGTATTTGTGACTAGAGTTAAAAAATAAAAGGTAGTGTTTCTGTACTAACATAATCTTCTCTGGAGAACTGAAGATGTAAACAGAACTCATTCTGATTTTACTACAGCTTTTCCACAGTGGGTCAGTAAAGTGGAGTAGTGGCAAGTGAGAAGATGTGAGCTATCATTTCTTTACACAGACACATGGAGCACTTGCAGCTTTGGAAATCATAAAAACTGTTTCATAGGGTACTAGAGAATAGTGCTGTTATTTAGTCTGTCTCTAACCTGTGTCTTCTTGGACATTTATTTTATCTATGGCTTCACTTTGCTATGAGAAAATGAATAGAAATATAATGATTCTAAATGACTAAGCATCCAGGACTTTTATGTCTAACTGTGTCTAGCTGAGAGTGTATACTATGAATAAGGCACCCCCTCAGCAGTGTGTTTTAATTAAGTGTGCTTCGGTAAGCATAATTCACATAAAATGAAACATAGTTATGGCCTCTAAAATGAAACCTGAAATTCATTTTCAGTTGTTGGCATACTGGGAAAGAAGTGTTAATCATTCAGAAAGCACTGTGCTTAGCTACAAGCTACACAAAGACAAATGCATGGGCCTGTGGAATGTGTGATGCACTTTGGTCTTGAGACAAATTCAGCTAATTACCAATGAGATTTTCTTCATGCAGTGCTCCCCCTACCCCCACCATGGCAAAATCTCAAGACTGTCATAGAAGGATGAATGTTTTAGAGTGTGATAATCTATTCTGCCTTCGAACTGGTTTATCTCTACAGGATAGTCTGACAGTAGCCCTGGATTGATTAGGAAGGGCTAAAGGCTGAGCTAAGTCTTTCAGATAGGTGTGAATGAAGGTTGAGCTAAAACTGTCAGTTATGGATTATGATGGTTTGGATTTCAAAGCAAAAAGCAGCGAGCTATGAAGTCATCCAATGCTGCAGATTAGGTCTCATTTGTAAGGTGCACATTAATGCCTGCAGTAATATAATTCAGAAACTCATTTTGAACACAAAGGCTGGCTTTTGTATTATGTATTCTGAGAGCTAGCTGAAAACACAGAACTTAGTTTTTTTTCAAAATCAGAATCTTAAAAATTTCAGTAAATCTTCACAATTTTCCAATATGCACACCTGCTATATTTGCATAAGCATCTGTGCTTGAAACGTGGACACACTTTAAGTTTCAGGGTCTTGGTAATGTCAAGATACTGGGATCCTCACCAGCAACATTAACTTAAGTAGAAGTATGCCAGTTTACACCAACTTGATATATTATTCTTTATGTTTTCATGTTGTGAATAACAAGATGTTTAGAAATCATTCATCTAAGGATTTTTCTCAGATGAGATACTGGTAATTTTGATTTTTTTGTTTCTATCCATCTGTAATTTTCAAATATTAACGTGTTCGGTCCTAAAATATTGCATTTGAAGTGTGAAGTCAAATAATACAGACCACTTTTGTTGTATTTTAGATAAATCTTTTCATTCTAATTTGCAATTAATAAAGTGAGCAGCAATTTAAAAATGCAAAATAAACATCATGACAGTTCATAGACTGTAGGACACAAACAGAATTAATTATATTTCCAGCTCAAATTAATGAAGCACCATTAAACTGCTCCTTTTCTTGAAAACTTTACTTTTAAAATGCATCAGAAAGAGTATTCTTTTTTCCCCCAGTCCTTGCAATTTTGCTTTAAACCTCTGCTTGAAATGGAAGCAACTTTTTAAAAGCCACCATTTTGCCTCAACTGAATATAATCAGTGAAATGCAAATTGATGTGTAAAAATTGCCTGCAGTGCCTGATGTAAATTCAGTGTTCAAATTATCTGACAACTGCTGTTGTATTAATTTTGCTGCGGAATACATTAAACAACTGCAAATTCATTTTCTCACTCATATCACAATTACTTTAGATGCTGGTCATGAAGCACTACTAAATATACCAATAATTGTTTAATATTTAAAGCCTCTTTAAAAGTAAGAGGTTTATCTGTAGTGAATGACCTTCCTAATGTTACTATTTCTCTCACAAATTAAAACAAACAAAAAACTTTAATGACAAAACCTTTGATGTGAACAAGTTGTATTTCTTTCCCAGGAAAACATCAGCATCATCCAAAGTCTTTGCTGTTCCTTACAGCAGAGCCAGAATATTTCCAAACCGCAAGTTTGCATAGCCTCCCAAAGGCATACCAGTACACTCACATATACTGCAACAGGTGTATGGGTAAGGCAACATGGGCAAGAACTACAAATATATGATGAGCTGGAGATCACAGAGGAGGACAGTAACAAAATTCAAGTCCCTCAACTCCTGGACTACTGCCTGGGCTTCTAGACTAACCATTGTTCAAGACGGTTGCACGGACTCTAGCAAATGAACTTAAAATCAGTTCACCCATTTGCTCCCCTTGCACTTTGAAACTTTGGAGATGCCAGAAGTGCATAGAATGTGTCTCATGCTCTTGACTTGGAATTTTTACCCTCATTTAGCACTAGTTCAGTTATGCTGCTCTAAACAGACATCTGTGAAACATTTATTGGATTTGAAGGCTATATTTATTTAAAATACAGCCAAAAGGGCTACCTATATTCCCAAGGTAATTTTATTCCAAGCTAGTACTAATTCTATGGCATTTTGTTTCTTTTAGAAGTCTTTCTTTCAGATCCAAATGGACAGGTGCTGCCCTGCACAGAAGACACAGCTAGGATTCAAAGGTGACAGCAGGTCAATCATTCCCTCAACCAAAGGGGACACTGGGAAGGAATTCCAGAGCTTTTGAGCAAAGTGAGCAGTGCAGGGCCAGAAGCCAGGGCCAGAAGCAGGTTCAGCCACACCCCAGTGAGGGACAGCTAAGTCCCCAGTGACAAGACAGGAAGCTGGAGAGGTGCTAAGTAGAGGAAGAGGCACTCTGATCAAGCAGAGGGACCCATCTTATTGCTATCTGGTGTCACCATCCCACCTGCTGTCCTGGGTGTTAAATCAGGCTTCTAGCAAATGTATTGTATTCCCAGACACTCAGATTAAAGCTGGAGGCAAGATACATTCTCTTTCATTTTCTTTTAGCCACAGGGCATTTGAGAAAGAACTGTCAGTAGAAACATGTTAACTTTTCACCAAAACTCTGTAAATAAAACATTTCAGTCAATTATATTAAAAAAAGATAAAAGTACAGTTGGGGGTTTTTTGTTGTTTTTCATGTACATTTAGTTTCCCTAGTTTTAGTCTTCATTTTTTTTGCTAATTTTCTTGGAAACATCAGAATAAAGTATTTGCAGAATAATTTTCCACCAATTTATACTGCATGCAAAGACCTTTGTTACTTTGCAATTTCCTACCTTTAGACAGGATTGTTTTAGTTAAACCAACTCTATGACTGCGTTTCGTCTTCTGTGTCATATCCTGCTCTTGTCACCTGTGAAAAGTCAGAGACAAAGAAAAGTTTCAGATGCCAAAACAGCTTTGCAGCTGAGACTGCATGCTATGTCAAATCATTTCACAGAAACATTGTTTGCCAGTTTCAATGATTATGTTCAACAAGTACTGAACTGCAAAAGACATTTTGTGATTAATATGTCAGTGTAACTTTAGGGTATAGTTTAAGCATTCACTGTAGTGATTTCTTCAAACATGAACACCTTCCCTTATGTGTCTATTTCCAGCTAAATAAGAGAGAAAGCAGATGCCAAATGTATTTCATGTGTACAGCTTGCATCTCCTTCACACTCTGGCTGAGGTAGTCTTACTTTAATTGAGGGATTCGTCCAGCTCACAAAAGATTTCAACAGAAATTCTTCAGTGTTGACTGATTTTGAAAGTACTATTGAAGCTGCAGAGAATTGCAAAGTCAAGTCACATATGTAATTCACTATATTTTACACCTTACTTCATTTTCATACCACAACTTGTTTATCACAAGACAACCCTGTTTAGAGTGGAAAAGAATATTTCTATATTCACTGTAGGAAGTCTACGATAAGCAGAAAAATAGATATTAAAATCTCTTTTTCCCAGGTTATATCACTGAATATCACCAAAGTACTTACCTTTCCAAACTGTGAATCCATTCCTTTGGACTTTTGTAAATGTTTATAGTGGGATTTGATTACTTTAGTCTCTTACCCATCTCTTCTGCCAGCTGAGTTCTTAAATGCCAGGGGAAACAAACAAAAAAATCTCTTTCTGTCCTTCCACCAGCAAATCACTTTCATTCCTGTTTATCTTAGAGTAACCAACTTCAATGCATAATTGTTGTAACTTCCAGTACTGACTTTCTCCCCTTTCCTTTGTCACTATAATCAGACACACACCCTCCACACCCAACAGTATCACAGTATCACCAAGGTTGGAAGAGACCTCAAAGATCATCAAGTCCAACCCCTTACCACAGACCTCAAGACTAGACCATGGCACCAACAGTATCACAGTATCACCAAGGTTGGAAGAGACCTCAAAGATCATCAAGTCCAACCCGTTACCACAGACCTCGAGACTAGACCATGGCACCCAAAATAAATTGAAAAAGATTTTACAGCCCACACACTCAAAATCAGTTGAAAAGATGCCAAGTACCAAAGACAATCTGTTTCCTAATTGTTGAAGGGGAAAAGCGACTTTGTGATTCGGGCTCGTTTCCATAAACCTTGGCAGATTGGTTGTGTATTTTAACTACTGTTGCTGAGGTTTTTAAAGACGTGTAACCTGTGGCTGCAGACTTCTGCGTTCTGACAGGCCAAGCTCTCTGCTGGCACAATTCTCTTGATTTCTCTGGATTTAGTTTAGCAGTAGATTTGCCCTCTCTGTGATTCTGTACATCACTGAAATGCTTTAAAAGGTTAGAGCATATGGATACACCTGCCAGGACTTCACAACTGAACATATCTTGGAGAGACTTGATGTTATATGATAAAAGAATCTGCATCTGACGCCAGCAGAGAAAGCAATGTTGGCTTGGTGAAAGTTGGTAGTGTTGAGTGTTCAGAGTTTAATGGGCAAAGATTGTTTTCTTACTTAGCACAACAGAAATGAAAGAGTGAAAGTTTGAACAAAAATGTAGTTATTTTCCATTTCCACAAGGACATTCCTACCACATTAAAACTTAAGTAGAAATGTCTCTAATTTCAGTTTCATGTCTGAGGTTTCTTTGTAAGCAACGTGCTATTCATTTCTATTTCCACTCTTTCAAACATTTTTCAGCCTAATTTAAGAATGCAAGTGAAACAAAACAAGGAATTAGCTTGTTTTTAGTCACTGTAAATCAACATGCACCTTCTGAAGACAGTGAAATGGTATCATTTAGGTAACACTGATTACCTTTTTTTTTTTAAAAAACTTCAAATTAGCTGCGGTTTAATGAGTTAATGTTCAACTCATATTTTTTTGTCTCTCTACATGATTCTTACAAACTTATTCAATACATGTGAGCAACTTACTTTCTTCAAATCAGGATGAACTGCTATAAAATTAAATTACTGAGCAACATAGGCAACCGTGCTTTCCTTGCTAGTCCCTGCCTATGAGTGAACAGCAAATAAAAATAATTTGAACACAAAGGCAGCAGAATCACATAGAACCTACCATTTGCCACCCAAAAATAATTACATTGTTATCAAGGCTGTGGGAAAGTACTAGTCTTTATTGCTAGTAACTCTCATTGGGCTCCTATCTTTACAGGGACTATTGCCTTTAAGTCATTAACGTATAATAAATTTGCAGAAGTGAGTATTCCGCCTCTTGCTTTATCCTTTCCATTAAGAGACAAAATTGCCTGTATTTAATGGCTTTCCTCTTCTCCATGCAAAGAAAGAACTTTGTATCTCAGTTAATTACAGTGTGCCTTGGTTTACTTGCATGGCGAAGCATGATGTCTCAGTGAGAAACTGAAAATATGAAAACATATCCAAAGTACTTTCTAAACAGAATTGGACTTTGGCATATGTGTGTTTACTTGTGTAATATTTATAGCTCTACATCTCTTTTAGGCATTTACTCCCATAATATAAGTTCACAAGGTTCATGTCCCAGCTTTCACTCCTGCAAATCACAAGCATATCTTAATTCATACAGATTGCACAGGAAGAATGACACCCTTGTCACTGTACTTGGGAATTGTCTCAAAAAAAAAAAATTTTATATATATATATATATATATATATCTGCTAGCTGAGGGAATTCATAAGAAAGTAAGAGATAAAGCAGATCCCTAGTGTGGATAAGGTATTTCCATTACCGCAAAGTTTCTGAGAGATGACACGTTCTTTCTAAACTTCAAATTTATTATTATCATTATTTCTTATTCTTCGCTAAATTTTAAAACTGTAACAAAAGGAAATCGAAAATTTCATGAAAGCAAAATCAAGCCTTAAGTGTGTTCATCACACAAACAACTTTATCCCTTGGTGTTTTATGCTCCAATTCAAACAACACATCTGTTCATAATTGCATGCATGACTGTAAGATTACTACGGGTGATAAATTTATGCCTACGAGTGCTGGAAATATTGTAGAAAGAAAAGGAGAAAACATTTAAGTGGGAAAACCTTGTAAATGCATACATTTCAGACTCTGAAATCACAGAATCAATCAGGTTGGAAAAGATCTTTGAGATCATCGAGTCCAACCTATCACCTAATACCTTCTAACTAATTAAACCATGGCACTAAGTGCCTCATACAGTCTCCTTTTAAACACCTCCAGGGATGGGGACTACACCACCTTCCTGGGCAGCCCATTCCAATGCCAATCACTCTTCTGCAAAGAACTCCTTCCTAACATCTAGCCTAAACCTGCCCTGGTGCAGTTTGAGACTGTATCCCCTCATTCTGTTGCTGGTTGCCTGGGGGAAGAGACCAGCCCCACCTGGCTACAATCTCCTTTCAGGTAGTAATGAGGTCACCCCTGAGCCTCCTCTTCTCCAGGCTAAACAACCCCAGCTGCCTCAAGCTCTCCTCACAGGGCCGTGCTCCAGGCTCCCCATCAGCTTTGTCGCCCTTCTCCAGACAGCAACTTTTTTTTTTTCTAATTGAAAGTCAGTCCCCAAGCCTGGCTGTGTTGGTAGTCTATCACACAAATACTCTGGAGAAAAGAAACTTTTTAAAAAAACTTCAAATTTCGATCTCCAAGTAATCTATACTCAGATGATCACCTAAGCCCCAGCTTCCACAATGCTGTATGACCAACTTCCTTTAATAATTCTGGTCTGGTTTTTTTCTTACTAAAAAAATCACCTTTAACATATACATCTCAGGTCTAGAGTTTCAAAGTTTAAAGCTGAGAAATATTGGGGTTTATTTCATAACACTGAAATATTAAATAATTTATATCTTTTCCATCAGTTTTCTATAAAATCTTCCTTCCCCATAACACGGCATACTCCTCCCCAGACCAGTAATATCAATATGCACATGGCAGCTGTCCAACATTGTATCCTTCCAGAAAACATTGAGTAGAACAGGATAAAATTAGTGGAAAGCAGCTTGTACTCTGAGAAGTATGAATATCCTGAAGAAAGAGTGAGATGGGAACTCTCTTCAGGCAACTGAGCTGGGAGATTGTGCCTATTACTAGAAAGGAAAATATCGATGACTTTTAGCAAGGGCTCTGTCTTGACCCAAGAACTCAATATTGTGAAGTTTCATTGCATTTGCCATTCTCTTTATTGCAAATCTACTAAGCTTATATTAATGCACAAGGAGGAATTTACAGAGCTCATACATTCATAGAAATTATGTCTATAAATGAAACATAACTATTTGATGTTAGAGCAGTGCTGTTAGTTAACAGAACTGAGCACAGTGTCTGGAAAGATTTTTTTTTTTTTAAAGCCATTATAAAATGCAGTTTTTCTTTTTCACTTTTATTAATTCCCTGTACTGTGTATTCTTTCACATAATGCCTCTTCGATCACAAAGAACTTACTGGCTGAACTTGCTACCTGTGATTTTGCACAATATAAAGTTATTTGAGCAGAATTAAGAATAGGACCTCATGCCCATTGTTTTTGTATCTGTATGTTGGTTTCAAGGCATTTAAAGCAGTATTTAGATTGTGTTAGATCCCCTTCTCCTTATGCAACTCTTAGGCTCACAGCTTCACTTACTGCAATGACATTCTTGGGTGTAATAGACTGTAAAGGGCTGAAAACATAGCCATTACCATTTCCTGATGACGATTCCAGATCTAATCAATTTTAACTTGATGTTACAATGAGCCTGGGGGTATCCAAACACCTTTTTCCAATTTAACAGGACCAATTGAATTTGCTGAACCAAATAGAGATACCTACCATCAGCTAGCATCAGACTGACTTACATTGCACATCCGCATGAAGGAACAAGCACTCCTGGGAGCAGGACTATTTCCCTGTTTATGCTTCCCAGTAGGTGGGTAGCAAGTCAAGCCCATTGTAAATGGTCCTGCTAAATCTAAATTAAAACAGGAAAATTATCTTGGAAAACCAAGTGGGAAAGGTTTGGGGAAAAAATCTCTTCTAACTAAATGCCCAGAGGATGTGTTAATGAATAAGAATAAAGACAATTGCAAAAGAATTTTCATGGAAAAGACTGTTTTTCTAAACAATTCTGTCAGGCTTAAGGTGTAAGTCTGACTCTCTGAAAGACAAATGTCATTATTTTTATTCTGTCTATGTTTTATTCTGTTCCCTTGGAGCTTAAGAATCCAACAGAGATCAGAGATTTGGGGGGTTTTTTGTTTCGTTGGGTTGTCTGTTTGTTTGTTTGTTTTTCTCTAAGGAAGTTATGTCCAAAATCAAAAAATCTGAAGAAAACTTGAGAATTTTAACAATTCGATAGAACAGGATTAAAGCTTTTATGCCCTTGAAAATACTTCTCTAATGAGTAAGATACTTTTTTTTTTTTTTTTTCATTTGAGTAACAGTATCTTCCCTTTCCCTTAGGTTTGTCATGGATTTTTTTATTCCCAAACACTGTACCAGTCAATAGGTGTTCAATAATATACATTATTATTGTAGTACATAGAGCAGTGTTTTCTGCCTTCTAATAAAATAGAGAGTAAATAAAAGATTTGTTAACCCATTTTGGATGCAATTTCATGAAGAGTTTTGTTAATCCTTTTGAGGTATTTTGTATGTTTTAATTGTGTCTAAATGTGCAAATGACATTTTTCTATTTCTTAAGATACCATCAGAGGTATATCACAGAGTCACCAATAAATTGCCAAAAACCCTCACCAAGTTACTTTTGTGACTTATTTATCATAAATAAATCATTGCTTTTAAAAAGATAAAAGGCATATTGGAGAGAATAAATGGCATAGGTGATAATGCCACTTCTCAGGAGTTCAACTGCCTAATTTAATAACTTGAAGATCTAGAACTCTTCATAGAGACATTCCTTAGCTTTGTAACTTTCCAAAATCAGTAATATTAGTCCTTTTATAGGAAAATGCTTAAACATTTGCATTCACAGATTAAAGGTGAACTCATTTGGATCCATCATCTTCATTTTACTGACTGTGAGCAGGAACACAGGAAAGCTAAACAGGATTCATCAAGTCACTGTCAAATAAAAACCACAAATTTAAAACATGTAATTCCAGGACTGTCTTCCACTTCCAGTTAATAAAAATGAAATTAAATTATTTAAGATTTTTCCTCCTCTTAGACACTTTATGCATTGCTTTCCCTGGGTGCAGAGTCTATAAAACTGAAATACAAGGTATTCCAAATGGTTTACCTAAAATAAGTGCTAAATCAATGTTAAAGTTGTCATATAATCTTGTAGACCTTCAGTCTCAAAATTTAGGCTGCAATAATGTCTCTGAGGTGCCTGGAAATACAAATGGATACTACCTAGAAGTCAATGAAGCTGCTGAACTGAAAGGGCAACCTTCAAGATTGGATCAATATATCATGCAATGTTATAAACATGACTGTCGTTACATTTCTGTCTGAGATCAGCCTCTATTAATCAGAAACAGGAAAACAAGCAAGTATTTAGTAATATAGGATCTTTTTTGAGGGAAAATAACAAAATACACTTCTTTTTAATCAGCAATAAAACAGAAATGGAGACCAAGCTTACAAAAAGTGACTAATTCTACGCACACACTCCCACAAATGTTCCAAAGGGCTTAACTTTAAAGAAATTAATATTGTAACCCAAAGAGGGTTGTAAACCCAAAGAGGGAGAGGCTGAGTAATGAAAATAAAACAATGTTTGCAGAACACATTCTGCTCTCAATGTGAACATCTTTCATCTCTAGGGTGCTGCGCATCCTAGGCCACATATCATGAAACTAAATTAATACCTGTCAGAGTCAATGAGACCACTGCTTCTGACATCAATGAACTTTGGTTTAGAGTATATTTTCAGTGTAGAATTGACAATTGATAAAAAATACAAGAGAGACTACTCAGACATCTAGTGTCTGTTCCCACTTTTATCAGTACTCTATTGCCTGGCCTTAGGCAACAGCTACCCTCATTATGCTTTAGCTTCCCCAACATGTGAACATTTTTTCGACTGGGGACTGTAAAGCACAATAAAATCACATATACGTGCAGAGGCTCATGTAATGACTTCCCTTTGAAGTGGGTAATTTGCAGGTAACACTACCATATATAGTGACCAAAGGATGAACATCACAAATTTTCAGTACTGAATAAGAATCAGCTTGCAGCTAAAATCCTTGCTATCCATTAAGCATCTCTTGCAGACATGGTCTAGTTAAGGGGTTAGTGAGTCTAACTTCCACTCCACTATCTCCCTCCCAGGCTTTCAAAATACATTGGTCACCTGGCCATGCCATAAATAATCCACGAAAGCAGCTCTGCAACATTGGTAGCATTGATAATGAAACATTACTTTCTAACTGAATGGAACACAATTTAATCAGTAGTAAAGATGCAATTAATGAAGCAGGACTCCTCATGAGAGTATTAAATGGCTGTCATTAAGTAGCATACACATGTAAACAGTTTTCTTCATGTTACATAGAACGTGAGCAAATAAGAAAGCAAGGTTTTACACATTCACATTTTAACGGGGTTCTTACAAAAGCACAGGGGAAAAAAAACAATAACAAAAAAGCTTGTTTTCATTATTATATATACTGTGAAAAACACCCAACCTTTGCTAAGGAACATAGCCAAATTTATGCTATGCAAGGAAACTGTAACAGAGGCAATAAAACACCAACTGTGCAAATATTACTGTCAGAAGCTGGATCGACATTTGTGCAAACACATAATATACATCCCTTCTAGCTAGGCAAAAATGGTACTCAAGCATTTGGAGATCATGAAAATAAACTGTAAACAACCAGCAGCAGCAACAACAACAAAAACAAAACCACCAAAACACCAACAAACAAACCAAAATACAGAATCAAACCTGCACTTCAGAGTTTACTGACTGAGCAACCACAGAATTTCTTGACCTTCTGTTTCTTAAAGTCTTGACTATTGAGGAAAAAAGGATATTTATTTGTTAAAATGACTGTTGCTTTTCTCAACATTTGATGTTTGGATCATTTTTAGTAGGTGTATTGCAGATAAGCTAAAGGCTGAAGAATCCCAGTTTGTGTTCAAATTGCCTGACACAAGACACAAAATTTGAACACAGCCTTTGAATTTAAAAAATACTTTCAAAGAAAACACAGAAAAGGGACAATTTAGAAAGAATGCATGCTTATAATACTGGTTTTAATATAAATTTCGGAAACATTTTATGTAATTTTTTTTTACTCCAGAAAACTGTGGTTTAAATCTGGAGGCCTAAAAACTGAATGCCAACCTTTATTTTTAAGACATAGGAAAAGGAAAATTTGATGCCCACAGATTCTATGTGAGATATACAAACTGTGACCCATAGTAATACCAACTGTTATCTTGCCTCAAGAAAGATATTGCTAAATCTTCATAAAGATAGTCACGTTCTGCTTCCCATAACATTTCCCATGATTTCAAGCTAATCCTGTTAGACAGGCGTACTGAGAGTAGAATTTTAACCGTTAGTTTCTATTCAGTTAGATTTACCACAGGAACTCTTTCCTTTACAGCCAAGCTCATACACCAAATAAGACTGTGTCATGGAAGATACATGTCCTGGCTTGCCCAGGCACAATCCCATCATCCCACTTCCTTCTGCTTGGAGGAGAGGAGGGAAGTAGAGCACAGGGAGAAGACAAGACTTGCCCAGACTTGTACTTCCCAAATAGGGGAAAGCAAGCTCCTGACTTCACCTAAGATGGTCAGGTTTGGCAAAATGCCTTTCTGATTGCCAGATCTCTGTGGTCCAAGGGACCATCACATTTCAGACAATCAATAAAGAGGCTTTTGCCACATGGATTCTGGGCTTTTGCTTTCATTTTGCTTTGCCTNCTGAATATTGAATATTAGTAATATTAATCTTTGAAAATCATATCTTCCATCAATTAATTACCCCTCCATAACAGACAGTCTCAGAAACCAAATACTCAGAAACCAAATACTAATGGCATATAAATGTAATTAATCTTCCTTTTGATGACTGTGGATGCAAGCAGACTCTTATCCTAAGACAAAGAGTTATTTAAGAACCTTTCAATATATCACTGAAGCACGTGAAGTATTTTACTTATTCTCCTCTCCAGTGACAATTACCCATAGATAATTAATGGATTGAGCCCATTATACTGCTTTTTTTAATTGTAAAAATCTGATAAAGATTGATAATCACATGTACCAGTATGAGCCCTTCAGCATTCCTTTTCCCTTCTGTTTTTTATTTTGTTTGGTTTGTTTTCTCTGCAGTACAAATGCACTACAGATATGTTGGTGCATGAGCAGCCTCAAAGAGAGACACATTTTTACTCAGATAGGAAACATCAGGGAAAAGAAAAACTCTTCAAATACCTACAGGGAAAATTATGAAAGTCCTGATTTTCAAAAGTGTTGGGCACTGCCCATTCCAGTTGGAGTTGGCTGAAGTATATATATATGCTACGGAACAATGCAAACACCTCCTGATACCTGCTATCACTACCTGTCATTCTCGTTCTCTTCACAAAAGGCATAGAAATGCAAAAAAATGTAGTCAATTACCAGAGTGGAAGTTTAAATGGATGCATTGACATGTATAAATGGACAAATTTTAAAAGGTGATTGATGTCTCCTATATGTCCATGTGCCCTCACAGGATCAGCATTAATGCACTGTTAACAAGTGCTCCATCATTTGATTTTAGGCTCACTAAGGAACTGGATTAAAGATTCAAGCCTGAGTCCTGACTATGTACATCTTTCTGTGCAAACGTAACAAAATTATTTAGGATTCAAACATTAAGGACAGCTGATTTCTGCACAAAATTTGTCTCATCATACATACTGAAGTCTTCATTTTTGTTCCAAGCTGATTTTCTGACAGTTTTTCCTTTACTAATCTTTAAAAGTAGAAAGAACTCTTTGTCTTAGGATAAGAGTCTGCTTGCATTCACAAAATAAATCCATGAGAATTAACCAATGAAAATTTTTTAGTTCATATGATGCTACTATAAGTAGCAACTCAAACGTTTGTGAATCACAATAGCTGAAAATATCAGTAAGGCGTGAAACAAAAGAACAGGTGCTCTCTAAAACCTCTATTCTATTCAGCTGTATTTCACACACACATAGCCTGCACCATTCATTTTGGCATTGAAGGGCTGAGTGGATGGACAGAGGATGGACAAACACAAACAACAGGTGCTAGTAGAAAGTTTACTGTCAAAGCAGTATTCCACAAACAATATGAAGATCTGTGCTAAAGATGTTCAAATTCGTAATTGTGATTACAAAATAAGCCCACCAAAACAAAACAATGCAAAACAGCCATCCAATTAAGCAATAATAGAAATGAGCTTTATTGCTGCAAATGTCAGTTAAATAAAATATATTTGTTAGTGCTGAAGAAGATATGCTGCAGAAGCATGCCTCATGTGATCAGATTTTGGTGTGGAGATGTATATTGTGCAAGGCAGATACAACACACAAGCTTATAGCTTAGAGATTGTATTTTGAGTTGAATAATTTCAAAAGTATTAGTTTTGCAGGCACCAAAAGGAACCTGATCTCAGATAATTTCCTGAGGTTAGGACACAGACCTGAAAAATATTTTGGCATATTTGGTTTGGTAGAACATCTCTCTGTTTTTCTAATCTCTCCCTAGAGAGATTAAAAAACCACATAGACTCAGTCATACAGAGCCCTTTGTGAGCAAGCTTCTCTTGATGTAAGAAAAGCTCCATTGTGGCTGCCAATTTACTCTCACCTTACCTTCCCATTGAGCACAGCACAAGGTGGCAGCTTCAAGTAGCCAAATCTCTTTTTTTTTTTTTTTTTTTGTCACCAAGAGAAAGTGGAACCTCTCCTGCAGACATGTACTGGCCTACAGCATTGCTCTGAGGCATCTAAGCAAACCATTTCAGCCAGAGAAACAAAGCTCTTAAACATAGCAACAAACAAGATTTCACAGAGAGAGGAAACTGGCTGAGAACAACAATGTGAGCATTAGAGATAGTGCCAGCAGAGTGAAGAAAAAAAAAAAATCATCCAACTATCCTATGAAAAGATGTGAGAATAAACAATAGAGAGCAGGAGAGACACTCTAAATGGGGTAAAACTGACAGACATGTCTTGAATGTAAGAAAGCAACAGGATTTCAGTGGTTGGTTATTCATGCAAGCATAAAAAGCATATGAAACTTAAAGCAAACTGAGGCAAGAGTGTTTTCCTGAAAATGCTACTTACTGTACTAGTGTTTCTTTGACCACTAGCCTTCTATTAATGACACATCTTGAGCTGAGTGGCTACTTTCCTAAATAAAAGTATTGCCCTCTACAAGGCTTGTTTTGCTGTATATGCTTTCTGATAAGTGATTCAATCTAGATGCAAGATTCTGAATTTCTATATTGTTCTATCAAGAAAAATACTATTTCTGAATGAATACTTATATTCTAATGTCAGGGTAGAAATAAGAATACACATCTGCTAATTTCACACAGCCAATACCACAAGCAAAAAATAAAATTATTTAGCAGACTAAAGTACCTACTCTGTTTTCATTGCCTCATAATGTGTTCCTTCCATGCAGAAAAGAGCTCATCTTAATTCTGATCTGACATTTGAATCATATGTTTCTGCACTAATTAAATCTGCCTACGTATCAATGACTTCATCACGTAGCAACATTACCCCTGTAAGTTGATGACACATTTCTTATTCATGGTTTTGGAGATTTATTTTTCATCTCACTTCATCTGCTTTAATCATAGTCTCTTTGAAAATGTACTTAACAGTTGAATTCTAGTGTTGATTTCAAGAATATTTGAATGGGCCAAATCAGCATGATTTTGGTTCTTGGTTATTCATTGCGATTATTACTCTATAACTATTTGCATTGAATTCACTTTCTTTAATACTGTTTATGTCACAAATGTCTTCTATTCAGGCAATATTTACAAACTACAACACACAAGAAGAGTTTTCCCAAAAAAAATTGAAGCTGGCCAATGTGATACCCATCCACAAGAAGGGCCAGAAGGAGCAACCAGGAAATTACAAACCTGTCAGCCTGACAGGTGATCAGTGCCAGGCAAGGCTATGGAACAGGTCGTCTTGAGTGCCATCACAAAGCACCTACAGAATGGCCAAGGGATCAGACCCAGGCAGCATGGGTTTAGGAAGGGCAGGTCCTGCCTGACCAACCTGATCTCCTTTTATGACCAGGTTATCTGCCTGGTGAATGTGGAGAAGGGTGTCAATGTAGTCTGCCTGGACTTCAGCAAAGCCTTTGACACCATCTGCCACAACAAGCTCCTGGCAGAACTGGCAGCTCATGGCTTGGAGAGATTCACTCTGCTATGGGTCAAGAACTGGCTGGAGGGCCAGGCCCACAGAGTGCTGGTGAATGGTGCCATATCCAGTTGGCAGTCAGTCACTAGCGGTGTCCCCCAGGGTCAGTGCTGGGCCCGATCCTGTTCAATATCTTTATTGATGATCTGGACAAGGGGATTGAGTCCAGCATCACTAAGTTTGCAGATGACACAAAGTTAGGAGCAGATGTTGATCTGTCATTTGCCATTGGAATGGGCTGCCCAGTGAGGTGGTGGAGTTGCCGTCCCTGGAGGTGTTCAAGAAAAGACTGGATGAGGCACTTAGTGCCATGGGCTAGTTGAATGGCTAGGGCTGGGTGATAGGTTGGACTGGATGATTTTGGAGGTCTCTTCCAACCTGGTTGATTCTATGATTCTATGAACTGATTTTATTCTTAAGACTTCTGCAACAATTGTTCACTTTCATCAAGTGTAGAGTTCACCATTAATACCTAAACATATCATAAAGGTTGGAGAATTTGGAGACAGCCAGAACTATCTCATTGAAAGTCTCTCTACTGCTCTGATAATGCTACGATAATGATATGTTGTTCTTGCAGCCTTTAAATTGAAAAAGCCAATATAATATTAAAACCTTCCATCAAAATTGGATAGCTTTAGGCATACCTTAAAAATCAAAACTGACAGTGTTCTGACAAAGAATAATTTCTATTTCACACACGTACACACTGATAGCCAAAGCAGAGAATCATGTCTCTAATCTTATTTATATACAAAAGAGCACAATACATTCAAGAAAGACTTTCAGTAAAACAAATCTAAACTACTGTATGGTTTGGAAGGACGTTGCTTTGGTTTATTACCACCTATTCTGAATGTTCTCTGCAACCTGGGAACAAGTCACATACATGTGTGTGTGTGTGTGTGTGCATGTAGATATATACTTATCAATGCAGGATTTATGGAGCACCTATGTGTCAATGTCATGGTCTTGCTTTTCCATCATATGTCTCTTATATGTACACACATGAAAGTAAATTCACCAAAAAAACATGATTACATGGATGTTTTTTAAAACTTCGTTTTATATCTTTTCTTAACTGGCTGTTATTCCCCATTAGCAGCATTTTGTGTAGCATTACTCTTGCACTGATATCATCTCACTGTGATCACATGGATGCACAGTTGTATCCTCCTGTCATCTAAGTCACAGATTTATTTGTTCTAGGCAGTGGTGGCCAGGTAGTTATGTATGAGAAGCTCTGTTTCAAGTTATTTTCTGTTCAGGAGAAGGGGCATGTCTTCCTTTCAAAAGCATAAAACCCACTCTAGCAGCACAAAGTCATTCATCTCTCTCTTGTTTACGAAATTCTATCCACTAGTGATTTACTAGATTAAAACCAGATATATTTCTAAATCTACCAAAATAAATAAACATATCTGCAACGCTGTAGAGTTTAGTTATTATATGAAGAGGAAATAAAATCCATGTTCCTTATAGAAAGGTTGATCTACAGAAATGAAGTTGCTCTCCTAATCTTTCTAGTAAACATAAGCTGTTTTCTGAAAAATCTTTTTTTCATTGCATGAATAAATGCATCTCCACTTTTTGTTGTGAAGTGGGATTAACTTAACTAATATATGTGTAACAATGTCTTTTTATCATTTCTGGAAACAACTGAGAAAACTTGAAAATGTTTATTTATATCTGCATTGTCTCCCTTCAGCCTTATTCTCTTCTCCCTGGGTCTAATATAGGGCAGCCTGCAAACAAACTGAACACAGAAAACATGACACAGTTTTAAACTGCTTTCAAATTTCCTAAGCCAGAAGCATTATGGCGAAAGTTTCAGGACTTGCTTATATCTCCCCAGTATTGCTTAAAGGTAGTGCAAAGGATGAACTTGTAACAAAGGAGAGTCTCTCAGGCATCATAGGAAATGATAAGTTCTAAAGTTTCCAAGGACATCTACAACTGCTGCTCTTAGACACAAATTAACATCAACACTGAAATCAACGCTAAATGGGTTAAAATGGAAACCAATATGCCACATTTGTACAGCCAATGTTAAAGCAAATTATTAAAGAGAACTTAACTGCACTTTCAGTCTGGGTCCAGGAAAATCATTATTAATTGTAAACCACGTCTCATGGCATTTCTAACCAATGTAGACTTACAAGTCTATATACCAGATGAATTCTTAAGATGAACAGAATTACTTTGGGCTGTATGTATCTTCTTCCCCTCTTTTAAAAAAACACCTCAGCTCACTCTCAGTAATATCTTATTTAGAGCATAAAATTACCAACTCCAATGGGCCTGCTCCACACTGCATGAGACATACTAACAAGGCAGAAGATTCACACAACAGTCCCTAAAATTCACAGGAGAGATTTCCAACTGATGTGAAATGTCACAGCTCCATTGACTTCAAATAGAGCTATGCCACTGTGTCTTAGCTGAGGATGTGGTCTGCAAGCCTCTAGCTATCCAGCACACTAACTTATCATTCAGACAAAGCATTAATGTCATCCGTTAGGTTTGCTCTGACGAATATATGGAAATTTCAGCCTGCAAGCCAGCAGGAAAGACATGTTTTTACAAGCATGAATTCATAGCCGTTCTACTGAAATGAAGTGTCGAGTTCAGAGCAGATCCCTCCGTCAGAAATCATACCACTTGGAACAAGCCACAAAAACAGCTCCTCCAGGGCTTCTTTCACAAGGCAAACAGACTGAAGAGGTAAGAAGCAATGTGAGAAATGCAGGGCAAAAAAATGAGCATTTTCAGAGAGACCTTTATTCTCAAGAAGTATCAGACTTAAAAACGAAAAATGGATTAACTGTCAAAACAGCACTGTAAATATAACAAGGTAAAAGATACTATACTGTAGAAAGATAAGACGTAAGGAAAGTATGTGCTGGGGCTACTTAAACAGCACTTTTAAAGCATGGTTGTCAATCAAAACCTTTTTTTTTTTTTTTTAAGTCACATTCAAAAATAAAATGCTTCTATCTAATATTGTTATTAATAATCCCTGAAAATATCTAAGAGCAATTTCAGGGAAACATTCGGCAGGGTGGGGTGTGGAAATCCACTTTTGTCAGTTTATTTTATGCACTTCCCTGTACAACTGCTGAGTTGTTCTCCAGGTGTAGTCAGTTTGGCTCCAGTGCCATGAAACAGGTTATTTAGCTAAAAGGGTGCTAAGATGTGGTGAAGTCTACATATGTATCAAGATTTAGGTACATTTAGAGAGAATATACCATAACTAAGACCAATATCAGAACATGAAAAAAATGTCTATACACTGGCCATTACGTTTAGAGTTGAAATGATTGGCAGGAACTGTTGTAGGGAAGAATTGATAGGAACTATTGTAGGAACTCTTATCTTGGAAGCATCTCCTATTTTGAGTATCAGAAGGAAAACCTTGCCTCCTTTAAAGATGGATTTCTTTACATCTTTACAAAAGAGAATATACTATCTGCAGCAATATAATATTTGATATTGTTTGATAATTTTGTGCTTTAAAGGAAGAAATTTGAATATCTAAAACTAATTCTAATACTGTATAAGAATCAGAAGAAAGGCTAGGATCTGAAAGTTAAATAAAACAAGTCTTATAGACTTGATTTCATATATTCAAGAAGTCTAGGCTGTTACTTTGTCCATTTGCATGACCAGATCCATGACTACAAAAAGCATATGGTTAGGAACTCTGAACATTCACAGTATCACAGTATCACCAAGGTTGGAAGAGACCTCAAAGATCATCAAGTCCAACCCGTTCTAGAGGAGCTGGAGTTGATCAAAACCTAAAAATTCCCTTTTTTGTGGTATCTGTGTATGAGAAGAATTATTGTGCCCTGTAATGAAAAGAAAGGAACTTTAAAATATACCTGTGCCAAATGCATAACTGTGGTAATTTTCTATTGCCTAAATGAAACATATTGTCACTGGGCGTTCCTTAAACTGCTCAGAGTCTGCTGATGTTCTTTCAAGAGATTGTCATCTGAAAGCCAAGGTTCCCATGAGGATTCTCCCAAACACCTCCAAACTTAATGCAAAGGAGCTGGGAATAAACCCAGAGTTCACAGAACTTCCAGGTTTCTAGCACTTCTGCATAATGAGGCTCCACAAATGCACAGTATCTGGTGCTTGCAGCTCAAATTGTGTTGCAGCTCCAGGAAACCTAACAGCTTGCCAGGTGAGTTTGTTAGAAAGCAGACAGGTTTCCAAGAGACCCTTGTCTGGCACATGTGATTCAATTGGGACCATAGGAAATGAAAAAAATGTTCGACTTCAGCTATTCAGCATTTTTGAACATTGCTCAGCCTTGAATTCTTGACTACCTGTAGCTTTTTTCAGCTGAACAGTAAATTCCTCTAAGAATGAAAAGCAAGTATTATATCACAAAAGACAACCAGAAGATTACATACAGGTATCCTGAATATAGAGTAATACATGTAGCCTCATCTCTAACACCATTGATGCTTCTGACAATTACTGACAATTACTACAATCACAGAATCCTTGGTTAAACATTTTTCTGCCTTGTAACTTACACAAGTTTGCTTAGCACTGTGAACTCTTAAGTAAAACTAGTACTAATTAAGATAATTAAGTGATTTGAATTCAGTGTGGAATTCATTGTTCTCTGTAAGTATATTTGGTTTTGCTTGGCAATAGATTAGTCAAATATTTAAAATTCATAAATTCTGAATAATGTATATATATCCCTAATTTCAAGTAAATTTCTTAAAAGCAAAATCATTGCTTCGATTAAAGTACAGAAATTGAGTCTAATGGAAGATTTATGAATGCTGCTCTTGAATTTGTCCCAGTTCTTTTGTCCAAATCTATCATAACTTGTGTTTATCCACAAGCATAGGTTTGTTTGATTTTTATCAATGACCAACAAAATATGCCTCTAATGTAATATGGCAATTACAAAAGCTTCTAAGTAAGGTGCGGTGACTTAGAACACATTCAACATCATACTACAGTGCAAGGGCCAAATTCTGAAAGAACTCCCCAGGTAATTTGGTAGATGAGATCAGAGAAAATGCTCATAACATCACTTCTGAGATTAAAATCTTATGGCAGACACATATGCCCCCACTTTCTAGCATCTGCTCTATTCAAGACCAAACAGTTCTTTCTAACAGCGCTAGCTTTTGTCTTCCAGTCATCTCACGTATTTAACTGATGTTGCTTAAATACATATAGAGGTTTATTTTCAGAAAGATATTTCCAAATCATTTATCTCGACCTTGTGTGCAATGGAATACATGATAGCATATTAATAGATGCAGGTCCATGCTAAAATTCATTATTTACATAATTAATTACTAACATAGCATAGTTTCTTCATTTTCATCAATTTCCCAAATTGCTTTATTTAAATGAATGAGTTAGATATAAGTAAAGCATATTTGACTTATACTTTTCATAGCAGCTGTCTTTATTTTTGTTTCCAAAAATGTCGGAGAAGACAAACTGAATCAATTTAAGAACATTTCTGTCATTTTTCTAAAGTCCAGACTGATGGACAAATTAGCTACCTGTTTGAAACCTCAGGAAAGAGCAAATGCAAAAGAAGGGACAAAGGCAGAAAGTGTAAGGAATCATGAAGGATACCTTAAGAAAACAATAGAACTTGTGTCTGAAAAGGGCTACCGATATTTGTCAATAGTAATTCTAGAGTTTGTATGTCCAGAATGCCCTTCAGTAACACATTGTTTCCCAGTATTTTTACCACCTGTGTCAGCTTTAATTAATTTCAATTCTAGTCAGAGACAGTGCAGCCTACAAGCAGATTCTAAGTGGGATATGGTCTCAATCATTAAACTCTATGAAAAGTCACTAAACGGGTAAACTACCAACATATTAGACACAGATTAGGATTACCATGTCCCAGGGATATGTGCTGGGTAGAATGGCAGTCAAACTCGATTTTACTGATTCCTTACAGCCCAAGAGATTAATGTTCCCTGTTTATTCTCATAGAAAGTATTAACTGTCATTTTCAATGGCTAGCTCTCAGGAAAAAGGATCCTTTGGCATCTTGTGCTATAATTATTCTATATACCTCAGAAATAACAAGCTCAGGATTTTTTCATTCATGGTAATTTAAAAGAAATGCCTAGGAGAATAATGTTATTTCTTGTGTATTGCATGTTGAACAATAAAGGTCTATGAACACTGAAATTCATCCTGATCTTAAGAGTTTCTTTTATTGCAGTGCTAGGCTGTAGACTGCTTATTATAAAATAAGAGACCATTTGCAAGCAAGCTTCAGGGCTGGAACGAATCTTGGATTTCAAATGATAGCATATTTTGGTAGTGATTTTTGTCAGAGAATGTCTTTAAATTTATATACAAATTTAAACATATGCCAAAAATAATATATCACAAATATTTCACTCCTGTAGTATTTTAGTTTTGGAGATTTGTCAAATATTAGTCATCCTTTTTTTTTTTTTTTCCCCCCTGTTTTTCTTTTTCTCCACTCATTCTTTAGGCAAAGCAAGAGAATAATCAAATGACATACAAAACACAAATGTATGGACTTGTCATGTTGTATAGACTTGTATTCAATCCAGAGCAAGAATAGGAGACTGTATGGGTCATAAATAATTTCACCTGTTCCATATTCCATGAAGTTAAATCTCAGTAGCTCAGAACGAGCTGGCAGCAGCTGACTCTTATGAAATTGCAATATTTGGTAATTTAGGTCAAAATATCTTCAGGCGCAGATTAAATCCAAACACAGGGACATACATCATGTAAGTTTGTCTTTAATCTTCCATATTACTTCCAATCTTCCATATTACTGCAGTGAAAGAATTTGGAGCCTGCCTGTATAGTATCTATGCAAGACCTTGAGAAAGCCACAATAATAGGAAATTTTATGCCTCAATATTAACTATAAATCAATGTGCAGAAGAGAAAGACATTTTCCAATGTTTAGAAGTGAGCACAAAAGCATGACTTAAGCAGGAACCATACAAAGAGGATGAAAGTTATAATGGTGCTCCACAATCAACACTGCTGTGCAATAATTTGATTTTCATTATAACGAGGCTACGTAGACATGCCTTGCATATTGAAGATTGAGCATAGTACATAATTATTGATTAGTTATAAACCATTTGTGCTTTATGTTTATTTCATCTGACAACAATTATCATACATTTGCACTAATTAATTCATTGTCTTTTATTACTGGAGCTGAAATGTAACTAGCATTAAACAGCAGAAAGGGCATTGAGAAGAAAAGTAGAAGGCTCTGTAAAACAATAGCATTTTTTACAATATATTACTACAATGCTACCCTTTGCTTTTTAAAATTTTTTATAACATAAGCAGGGGCAAATTATTTTCTGGCTAAGATTTACTTGAAACTATTAGTAAATTGCTCCCTAAAGCATGCCGAAGGGAAATTCAGCAAATATATGGATGAGATGGATATTGACCTATCAGTCTCTGTTAATTTTTTGCATTAAGGTCCGCGAAATTGTTGGTGATTTCGGAACACATTCTAGAAACTGCATGAAAGACTGTCTGGCTTTGAGAGCAGAAGTTCTTGCACTACACATCTCATACAACAGTGCACTGAAAACTTTATAAAACAAAGCTGGATAACGTCTTGCCAACGGAAGTCTGTTCCCTAAATAGAAATAAGAAAGCATGTGCTTTTACTGATGGATGGCTTCATCAGCCAGTAATGCAATTCCTGTGCACAACTGCTATAAAACCACTGTGCACACTGTGTGCTGCAGACGGCCCTAAGCCGGAGCCAAAGGAGACAGGCGCCAGAGAAGTAGACACCCATCAGCACCGCATTGCTACCAAGCCTTAGCAAGAGACGCAAGATACTAAACAGCAATGTGCTTCTGTTTGCAAAGCCTGTGCTTGGAACCAAGTGACACTGCTGCGTTGCGTAGAAGTACCAACTGACCTACAGCTATGCAATGTTCCATTGCATCTCGTAAATGCACCTAGAAGGGATCAAACAAGGCAGTGTTAAAAGATTAGAAGGTATATAGAAGTATATAAACTTTTCCTCTTTGAATGCATATATAATATGATGGAAAGACACATGCGAACAGCTGCCTGATCTTTCAGAGGCACAAATGCCCATTCCTTAGGAGGCATCCACAGACAATAGTGAAATTATGCATTGTTCTCTCTATGGAGCTCTGCATGGTGTAGACAAATCAAGGGCAGCCAATGATTTGAAGGCTTATGAGCTAAGTGTCATGTTGTAGGCATGATGTGATAAACCACACACAGGGTAGAACCCTGAGCTCCTACATGGGATATTAACAGGGATGTGGTGAGCAGAGTCATGCACTTGCTGTTATTATGTGCACCATGCATATTTAGTCTGCACCTTGCTCCTCTGGTAGATTGCTTTCTGTTTGAGCAAGACTGTGTAAGAGTTGTGCAGAGCAGTTTCTGTACATCAAAGCACAGAATTTGTTCAATTGGAAAAGACCTCTAAGATCAAGTCCAGCTGTTGACCTAACTCCACTATTGCCATTAAATCATGTTCCAAAGTGCGCCATCCACATATTTTTCAAACACCCCCGGGGGCAATGACTCCACCACCTCCCTGGGAAGCCTGTTCCAGTGCCTCGCTGCTCTTTCACTGAAGTTGTTTTTCTTAATATCCAATCTAAACCTCCCCTGATGCAATTTGAGAGCACTCCCTCTCATTCTATCACTTCACAACAGGGAAAAGGGACCAACACCCACTTCATTGCAA
>WBNM01003252.1:0-57256 GCA_013399055.1 Ramphastos sulfuratus
GAATGTTAGGTGTTAGAAGGGACTTCGAAAGGTCATCTCCTTCAACCCTGTTGCCAGAGCAGGATCACCACACAGGAAAGCATCTAAGAGGATTTTGCAAGTCTCCAGAGCAGACTTCACAGCCTCTCTGGGCAGCCTGCTCCAGGGCTCTGGCACCCTCACACTGAAAAAGTTTTCCTTTATGTTCACATGGAAGCTCGTATGCTCCAGCTTGCATCCGTTGCCCCTTAGCCTATCATTGGACATCACTGAGCAGAACCTGACTCCATCCTTCCAACACTGCCCTTCACATCTTTATCAACATGAATGTGGTCACTCCTTAGTCTGCTCTCCTCCAGGCTTAAGAGCCCCAGCTCACTCAGCCTTTCCTCAAAAGGGAGAGGTTCCACTGCCTTCAGCATCTTCATGGCTATGTCCTGGCCTCTTTCAATCAGTTATCTGTGGTCCTTCTTGAACTGAGGGGCCCAGAACTGGACACAATATTCCAGATGTGGCCTCACCAGGGCACAGTAGAGGGGGAGGAGAAGCTCTCTTGACCTACTAACCACACTCCAGGATGCCATTGGCCTTCTTGATCACAGGGACACATTGATGGCTCACATCCACCAAGACTCCCAGCATGGGAGAGGGTTTGATTGACTTCACAGGAAGCTTATAGCAAAATCTTATATCCCAGAACCAGAAATACCAATTAATGGACTATTATGATTGTTCTTAAGAGCCCACAGACATTCAGAACATGTAACTGCAGTGGGGTAACGTGGAGATGGTTTTATTTAGTGAAAATGTTGTTTATTTACATATGATTTCACATAGCTTAAAGCAAATGGAGTTTTAAATCCCAGGCAAGATAAATAGTGGTAAGAATTGAAGAATAATAAAATGAAGGGGAAAAAAATGAAGAAAAGAGAAGAGAAGAGAAGAGAAGAGAAGGAAAGGCTAAATGACAAACACTTATCAGGAAGCATCGAGATCAGCCTTGTTGGTGAATGGAGAGTTTAGCAGCTAGCAACTAATATTCTCCCAATGCCATCTTGACAAATTGAGCACTCCAGTGCCTGAAAGCCCAGATTTATACCCATCTGGCAATACTGAGAGACAAAGACTCACGTGTCAGATGTGCTGCAGAGCTAACATTCCCACACAGAGAGGAACAGCCATCCTGGTTTGATCTCAAGCTATCGCCAAACAGTGCATTTTTCCTGATTTTGTTGTCCTAAACATTGTACTGTGACATGATAGGGGAGACAGATCCAGCCAATTGGAGCTGCTGGAGACCACTCATAAAAAGCACATAGGCAATCTGGGAAAGAAAGCTCATGCCAGTAGTGTCAGAAGATGCCTACAAAGGATATAAAAATGTTTGCTTCTGTAGCACAGATGAAGAGAACTGCATCTTTCCAGCAGAGAGAGAGCAGAGCTGACAGAAACCTACAGCCTGGATAACACTGAACTTCTAGAACGAATCCAAGGTTACAGTTGAGTTCCAGTGAGGTTCTTGCACAAGAAATTTTCAGTGATGGAGGAAAATGTCTCTTTGATAATGTAATCAACGTTGATTACTATCTTTCCCAGGTGCATAATTTCATTTCTATTCTAAATTCAGTGGCTAAAGAGCAAAAAATAGATGGGACTTGATCTGTTGATCCTATAGCAGGAAAGCAGGACAGCAGAACAGCAAGCAGTGTAGGAGATGACTTCTACCTAACTGAAACTAATCTTAGCAGAAGTTCCTAGAGCAGCAGAATGCTCACAAATACTTCTCCATGAAATGGGAATAATGCTGTGCAGGTAGATGTGGAGGTTTATGGATTACATCCCTGACTGGACAGTGTCTTTCTTTCACACCTGCAAGGTGTCTAACATGAGTGGCCTATTTTCATATAAGAATTATTCCTTAGAGCTTTTTCATCCTGCTTGCAGGGGAGCTGTGCCATTTAAAAGCCATTTTTATCATAACAAGGAAGCCCTGTAGTGAAAAATAATGTATCATTTGCCATGGAATTAATCTCCTCTGACTGAAAATGCTGCTTTTTCACGTGTAATTAGAACTCAGACTCACCTCAAGCTTCCAGAAAGTTTTTTTCTGGCAAGGAAACAGAATATGAACAACTAATCCACCAGGCTGCACAGAGAGGAACAGATTAGCAAAGTCAGGTCACCTTCTGTAAAGGTTAGTCTGCACTTTCGGTCCTGTGATGACAGAGATGAGGAAGGAAATTAAATGGAAAAAAAAATAGGTGGCATAAAACAAAAAAAGATTGAGGCACAGAAACAATACAGAAGAGAGCTTCTGAAAGGTCCCTTCTAACAGAAAGAATATGAGTCTGTAGGTATGGTCTCTGCGTTATCATGGAAAGAAGAGAAGAATACAACAGCCAAGAACTATTACACAGAGAGTATAACAAAAAATAGAAACCACCAGGAAAAAAAAAAAAGATGCCATGTTTGTCTGATTGTAATCATGAAGTACTGAGGACAGCTCAGCTGTGTTGCAAATAAAGTCCAGGTTTCCCAGTGCTGCAGACGCGTTGATAATAAGAGCAGGAAGAAGAAGAAGCAAAATGCTGTATCCTGAATGCTGATTTCTGACAGCTTTCAAAATATGGATTGTTTTATTTTCAGGAGTATCGTTTCCCAGCATTCGATAGCATCCCAGCATAGGCCTTGCATAGTATTGATGTATGATGTGGTTCACTGTTTATACATTCATGCATCTTGTGATGTACATACAGCTCTGTGTAGTGCAGTAGCTCACTCGACCATAAGAATCTGCAGCTGAACACATTCATCCACACATAACTAAGCATGTGAATAGCCAGATTGTTAAAGGAACCCAGGATATAAGCTCTGTCTTCTTTCAATATTAATTATTTCTGTACTCAGCACTGCTGAGGCCACACCTTGAGTACTGCATTCAATTTTGAAGCCCTCACTATAAGAACAACATTGAGGTACTGGAGAATGTCCAGAGAAGGGCAGCAAAGCTGGTGAAGGGTCTGGAGAACAGGTCTGGTGAGAAGCAACTGAGGGAACTGGGGTTGTTCAGCTGAAGTTAAAGGAGACTGATGGTAGACCTCATTCCTCTCCTCCCTGAAAGGAGGTTAGAGCCAGGTGGGGCTTGATCTCTTCTCTCTAGAACAAGTGATAGCACAAGAGCAAACAGCCTCAAGTTGCATCAAGGGAGGTTTAGACTGCACATTAGAAGAAACTTGCCTGAAAGTGTTCTCAAACACTGGATCAAGCTCCCCAGAAAGGTGGTTGAATCCCCATCCCTAGAGATGTTTCGAAGAGGCAGAGATGTGATGCTGGGGCATACAGCTTAGCGCCAGACTTGGTAGAGTTAAGTAATGGTCAGACTTGATTATCTTCAAAGTCTTTTCCAACCAAATGAGTTCTATGATTCCATGATTAATTAGCAATGGCATATTGGAGTTTGCTGTTTTACATACAAGACATCATTCATTCTCTTCTCCCTTCACACATGTAAACATAACCCACCATGTATATCCATGTGTATCTATCTACTAGTCTCCCTGTGCACACACACACACACACTTTCAAATAACAAGATCTAATGAGCCCTCTGAGGTGCATAAATGATTAAAAATATAGAACACCAGATTCTCATCTTAACGACATGTCTGAAGGGAACAGCAGGAACAAGAAAATAAAATCAGACCAAATACTCAGCCTAACAACTCCCCTGTGAGGTATGGAAATCTAGGAAAGTATAATAATGAGATCAAATACAAATTGCAATATGAAAAGTGAAAATTCAATATGCAAGGGTGAATAATACAAAATCACGTTAGTAAAGGGACATCTTCTATTAGTAGAATATCCCACAGTTTATGAAACCACCTACTTTGTAGAGCAGACCCATGCTCTTCTGTATTTCCTATCTCTAACTCTACTGAAATACACCTAATAGTACAGCAGCTATTTTCATGTGAACAGAGGAAGGAAAAAGCTGTATTAGCAGAGTGCTTAACCTCCACTTCATTCCTCTTCTTCAGAGTTGGTTGCAGAGTGTGGCTGCACAGACACTGCACACAGAGCCTCAGCAGGGCCCAGAGCTCCCTTGGGCTGCCCCAATGCAAGGCAGTAGTAGTACAAGGAACCTCTTGGAGCTAGATCATCATCTTATTGAGGGTGACACTAGTTATTTAATGGGAAATGAAACACAGGCTACAGTTTGTGATACACACACTGAGGCGTGCCAAAGCAGTGTGTGGCGTCCTCATATATGGTAGGTGTTTGGAGGAAATCAGAGCTATTGTTCAGATCTATCTCCAGAGCTATTTTTTGGATCTATGTCGACTCTAGCTATGGAGAGCAGAGCACTCACCAGGGATGAAACTATAGGACATAAAGAAGTTCTTTACAGTGAGAGTGGTAAAATACTGGAACAGGCTGTCCAGGTCCCATCCCTGGAGACATTCAAGGTCAGACTCAATGTGGCCCTGGGCAGCCTGATCAGGTTGGAAGTGTCCCTGCTGACTGCAGGAAGGTTAGACAAGATGATCTTTGAGGGCCCCTTCCAAGCCAATGCAATCCGTGAATCTGTGAATCCATTTATTAGACCTAACAGAGAGAGAAACGTTCTGCAGTCAGACCAAGGGACACAGGCTCTGTCATGTGTCCCTTGGTCTCCCAAAGGGATCATCGCTAATCCCAGCCATAACAGGTTGTTTCCTGGTGCATCCTACTGGCATCTCTTTCTTTGCCTCAATAACCACAGTAAAATCAGCCAACAAATGTACCCACGAAACAAAAAGCCTTCATGCAAAGGAGGTTGGAGCAAGGTGGATATTGGTCTGTTCTCCCAAATAGGAAGTGACAGGATGAGACGAAACAGCCCCAAGTTGTGCCAGGAGGAAGTTTAGGTTTGACATTAGGAACAATTTCTTCCTTGAAAGGGCTGTCAAGTGCTGTAACAGCCTGCCCAGGGAAGTGGCTGAATCATCATACCTAGAGATATTTAAAAGTTATGTAGGCACGGTGCTGAGTGACATGGTTTAGCAGTGGACTTGGTAGCCTTGGGTTAACGATTGGACTCTATCGTCTTAAAGATTTTTTTCTGGTCTAAACAATTCTATGATTCTATGAAATAAGGCTGCACAAATTTCATCTTTATTGTATGTGGAATTACTTTCTGCAAAAAAAAGACTGTTCTATCTCTCTGCAGTCCTCCAAAATCCTCCAACACTACATCAAAAGGAAAATAAAGAATAATTCTGGATTTTTTTTCAGATATATCAGGCAGTCAATGTAATGTTTCCAAGATGAAGGCCAAACAAAGAACATTGCGGTAGCATACCTTAAATCAGCAGCAATACTACACAGGATGGGTTGTCCCTGGTCTTTATGGATGCCAGAGAGGTCAAACCCTCACCTGCTTCTGTGTGGAGATATTCCAGGCAGCACAGTGCTGGCACTCCTTGGCTACATGATTTGCTCTCATTTGTATTTCTGTGCTGGATTCAGCACGGTGGGAAATGCTCCTGAGCAATTTATTTTCTCCAACGGTTCTGTTCAGCTCCTCTTACCCCTGGGGACTGAAAGGAAATCTTTGACAGGTAGACAGCTCCTTGTATATAACCCCCCCTAACGTAAGAGGGAAATCAGTAGCTAGCCAACTCCAGTAAATAAAATGGAGGGAAACAGTGAAAGATGAGAGATAAATTGATATTCAGAGAGCATTTGAGACAATTGGCTGCCTACCCATCTACCTGAGGGTGCAGTGGGCACTGGGAGGCTGCCATACTGTTATCTCTATCTTCCCCTGAAACCACTCAGCTGAAAGGTGGAATTTCCAGCTGAGATGTCAGCGCTGTGCACAGAGTTTTAATTACCATTAGCGGGAGTCATTTTCCCCAGCAAAATGAAAATGTCACTCATGGAGATGGCTGTTGCTGATGTGATGATTGTTGGGCACGCTGGCACATGCCAGCACAGAGGTTAATAAGGCTGGCTGGTTGTTTCTCAAAGAAATGTTCCTTAAAGTGATACATCAATAGAAAGCTACCAAACTCCGTAACCAAGAATACTCTCTGCCATAAAGATATTCACCCTTGTAAAGAAGGCAGGAGAAGGCTGAGGCATTTCAGTTCCAAGCAGGAAACAACTGGACAGAGTCAAGCAGAGGTTACAAAGGTGCTGAGAGGCCTGGAGCATCAGAGGAAAGGCTGAGAGACCTGGGGCTGTTGAGCCTGGAGAAGAGCAGTCTGAGAGGGAATCTTCTCAATAGTGATCACTAGCTAAAGGCTGGGGGTCAAGAGGATGGAGCCAGGCTCTTTTCAGTGGTGGCCAGTGACAGGACAAGGGATAATGGGAACAAACTGGAACTCAGGAGGTTCTACGTAAACATGAGGAAAAACTTCCCTATGAGGGTGCCAGAGCCCTGGAGCAGGCTGCCCAGAAAGGTTGTGGAGTCTCCTCTGGGGAGATTCCTGGACATTTCAATCTTGAGCAGCTTGCTCTGACTGACCCTAGAGGTCCCTTTCAACCTGCTGTGATTCTGGAACTCTGTGATTTACTTTTGCGAAACTATGAAATTCAAGCAGCACCACACAAGATGACATCCTTATCATCCAGCTCTGTGCAGGTATTTTATAATTCTGTGCTTCAGCGTGAAATTCCACAAGCACATGAAAAATAAAGAATATAAACTGAGCCTGAAATTGTGGATTGCTGCTCCTCCACAAATGATGTTCACGATCTTGCTCATAAAAGCACTTTTGAGGGGAAAAAAAAAAAAAAAAGAGAGACAAACTATTACATTAGGATATCTAGTTCAGTGGAGGAATGCCTAGAAATCAGGTAAATTTTTCTACATAAGAATTTACTGTAAGGAATTGACCAGTAAAAGAGGAAGCCTCAAACTTGCTGGCACTGCAGCAATTCCAGGTTTTGCATTTGAGAAACAACACTGCCTTCATTATTTTCTACTTCAGCGCTTCTGAGCAGCAAGAATTTAGGTCAGTGTTGAGTCTGACTTACTGCTGATAACTGTCAACAAGTAAGACTCTGCCCCATATTTCATTTTATATGAAAAATAAATGAGCAGAGGGCAAGGCAATTGCCTATCTCTCTGAGACAAGAATCGTTAGCCAGTGCATTTGCATTCTGAAATTACTTTTGAAGACACAGTAATGGACTTTGAACATTGAGCTTGAGACACGTAAGACAGCATCAGGGAGCTGGCCACGTTTGTTGGTCCATGGCATGTGAACCTCATCTTCAGATAAAATCCAGCTGTGTTCAGAAGATCTGCTAAAAGAACTAACTAAATGGTAATAAGAAACTGGCTTTAACTCAGCTAAGTATGACAGTGACCTAGAAGCACAGGAGGATGGATTTATTTTCCTGTGGTTCTCAGAAGAAAATTAAGGGCTTCTGGAGTGTTTGCAGCTTTTCTCCTGTAAGATCAGCACTTTCACATCTGGGGCTGGTTTTATAACAGTTGAAAAATAAAATCTCTGCAATACATTCTTGAATTTAAACTACACTGCTACAATTGTGCAGTTCCAGAACAGCTTTAGGTGTGAGTAGAAGTCTCTTTGTCATCCCTCAGCTCTCAGGTCTGAGAGAAGAATATATAGTGCTCCAGGGAACATGAATAGCTATGACTCGATATTGTGCCCAAAAGCACTGGTTTGGTCCACGCTTACTGTGAGGGTATCTGCTAGCTTTATGGTTGTGCATATGTCCCACTGAAACCATCAGATTTAGGCACCTGCTCAAGCTCTGCACTACATTCAGCATGAGTCAGCACAAAAAACTGCATGAATCAGGCCTCACACCAGATTAAATTGCCTTGTAAGTTTTATTGGCATTTAGACTTCCAGCTCTTCCTTTTACTGCCTTTCGCTACATCTTCTCTCATATATAAAATGGCAATTATTATTGTTATTTTTAATTGAGCTTACCTAATTGCTCTTTCTTGGCAGTAAAGGAGAGAAAACTGGGAGCTGTGAATAAAAGCTATTTCTTTTCAAGTTTAACAATGTCCAAGGCATTCCATATGTTAATTAAATTTTAATTCACTATTTTCTTTGTGCTAGGAAAATGCATTATTTCATGGCTAGAGCAAGTAACTTAGTACAGCAAGGTAATACCTTTGCTCCAGTTTTTCACTGGAGAAAAGAAGCCACTCTGATTCTAGGAGAGGAAAGTTATGCTGAAGTGTTTAGAACAGCAGTGTGTGCTTTGAACTGGCACAGAGCAAATAAAGGCTTTGATGTTTTAATATCTGTTTCTGCTACTGGATGTTCTGCATTGCCAGACAAAATGAGTGCTTAGGAGGATCTCTGCAGTTTACTCAAAAAATCCCAGCCCTGTCAAATCCACAGCTTGAAGTCATTTTATTGGGGACAAATTTTCACTGAAGTCCTTGTCCAATCTTTCCTCATAACTCTTCATGTTCATGGTCTGGGTTTTTTGGGTTTTTTTCAGTGTCAGAAGAGACCTCAAGAGTAACAGAGTCACAGCCTCACACTCACAAACCTACAAATAAATACAGGTTATTACTCACCCTCTTCTGTAGTCCTATCATAAAGTCCCATCATAAAAGTTGCCTCTTCATCTTTCTCCTGGATATGTGTGTTTAGAGCTCAACGTTTTAGAACATAGCTTTTACCTAGCTTAGGTGTGTATCAGTTCTTGGGCTGGGATTCCCCTGAAATGAATAGCTATCCTCTATAATGTACAGACACCAGTCACATCTGCCCTTAGCTGTGATTTTACCAGGCTGTGGGAGTGAAGCCTTGCAGGCATTTCCTCTGAGGGTATTTAGTAGGCAGACATGAGCTCGCTCAGCAAGGCAATCCTGAGGTCTGAGATGCTCAGGTAAGTACAAAGACTGTGAATGCAAATTCAACACTGCACCAATGGGCTGCCTAGCACACAGCCAGTGCCAGGCAGCAACCTGCCATAAGGACTCATCCTCCTTCCATCTGACCATGTTACCAGTCTGCTGCGCTGCTTTCCAGCACATCTTGTTTTGAACTGCAGACAACTCTACCAAATTATGTTGAGTCAGTCTGCTACAACCCTGCCTACATCTTATCTCATTTTCTAGTGATCTCCCTATTTTGGGGCATGATTCTGGAGCCTTCACTACAAGAAAGACATTGAGTTGATAGAGCAGGCCCGGACAAGGGCAATGAAGCTGGTTATGGGTCTGGAGAACACATCTGGTGCAGATCAGCTGAGGGAACTGGGATTGTTCAGGTATAGCCAGAAAAGAAAGAAATCCAGAAACCAGGGATCTCTACCAGCTAAGATACAAAATTACAAGACTAACTGTCAAAAATATGTAAAATCATGAGAATAAAGAACAAAAAAGATAGTACAAGTATTCAAACTTGGAATAATTGAACACACTGTATTAGAATGTCACCTTAAAGGGACATGGCCAAGTGAATTAGCACATTTTGAGCTTTGTAAAGTGAAATAATTCCTTGAACCATTGGAAAGAATTGATTTTTGTGTCTTTTATTATAGCAGTGTAGTAAAAGTTACAAGATTAAAAGGCCTATTATTTCATCCAGCACATAGCAGTGTTATTCACAACTGCTTTGTCCAAGAAAATTTTAATCAGCTCATGGAATAGGTTTTGAGACATTGCTCACATCAACTATTTTGCAGTCTGTTGAATTTTGTTGGAAGGATTTTTTCTTTTCCCACATCTACCATCTTCTCTTGTCCAACAATTCTGCAATCTTGTCAAAGTCAAGTCCTGGTCTGCTCAAGTTAAAGAGAGTTTTGTTATTGAATTCAAAGTATCTATGATTTTGCCCTTAAGGTTTGCCTATTTTATATATATATACATTTAATATGTAGTTATTGTGCAATGCCATTAGAAAGCATTTCTGAGCTTCTCAGGTTTCATTCATCCAACTAAAAAAAAAAAAACATTGTCTCTAGCTTCTGCCCACTCTGCTGTCTGCAGAGCTAGGTAGTCAAAATGTGCATATTCCTTCCTGTTTTCAGCCCATTCTCCCTTCTCACTTGCTGTCGGTCAGTCTCACAGGATTTGTCTTTCTTCTGTTTTTATAAAAGCTGTGACAGTTCTCAGACACACAGAGCCACAGAAAGGGAAATGGGAAGGTAAAGCAGTATCTTCTACCACTGATAATCAAAGGGAAGGTAAAGCAGGGCTTTCTGTACCACGCAGTAGCAGCTTCTTCCTCTTGAGACGGAAGCAAGTCCATTTCTGGTACCAGGCATACATCCTCTAACTAACAGAGTTTGTGAGAGAGTAGAGCATCTGATGAGTAGTCTCCTTTCCCTCCACAATAATGAAGACAGTTCCTTGCAGCAAAGGACAGGCTGCATAAAACAGACTGTCCCAAACCTGTGTCAACACCTCTACTGGGAACACGAGAAGAATTAGCCATTTTGAATGGTGCTTTAAAGTCTGTGGTTTTGAAAAGTTTGACAGAAGTATAAAGTACCATCACAGTAGCTACTATTTGTATATGAACACAATTCAGAGTAGCAGTACAAGAGCAGGGGTAACAAGTGATCAAAAGAGAAGGCAGAGGGACAGGAGCTTTTATTTCTAAAATACTGCTCTGATTTCTGGCTCCCACTGCAGGCCTGATCTGTTCCCTCTGAGCAAACACTGTCACAACTGTTGTACCAGTCCTTTACTATCAGTTTGAGAAAAGAGTGAAAGGTTGAATATATTCTAACGTGGTTTTAAAACCGCTGATACATGGACAAATGTAGAATATTCTTCTCTGATGGATTTTGATACATTTCTCATCTTCATGGCATCTTTACTCACTGCTTAGTTCTGTTCTTTTACACAACTGAGAAGGTAGCTTTTAAAAAAAGGGGGGGAAAAAAGGAAAGAAAAAAAAAAGGAAAGGAAAAAAAAAAGGAAAGAAAAAAAAAGGAAGAGAAGAAGCACCAAGCTGGGAGAGCAAAGCAATGTCAAATCTGTTTGGGGTTTTCTGCAATATAAATAATAAATATTGTTTGATTTCAACTTACTACAGCACATTTCTGCAGATTGTCCCTCTCTGATGCCTTGCTTGAACGTTGCTTTGGCATCTTCATTACTGGGGTTGGATGAACATTTTCATCACTCACTTGAAATGTGCACTGATGTGTCATTAATTAGTATTAATCACAAAATTGCTATACAAGTGCAAAGACTGCAGGGACCTACATATGCCTCATTAAGCTAATATATCTTAAGGAATTGACTGGACATTCAAACATGTTAGATACTGAACCCAGGAGGAGCAAGTAATTAAAACACAGCTAACTTAGTGCCAAGTGTACTGTACAGAGGGAATACCAGGAACTGTGCAGAGTAGTTTGCACTGTTTATAAAAACTTAGCAAGTACTATTATTATTACTATTTTTCTTACATTAGACAGCTCATGACCCTAATTCTAAGAAGATGGACACATTTTTTTTTCTGTAATGTCAAGCATTAGAGAAATTAAACACAAGAAGCAGCCACTGCCACTGTGGCATACAAAGAGGACACCACGAATGAAAACTGCTTGTTGCTTAAGCAAATGCTTTCTGCTGAAAAAGGAGAGTTAATCAAAGGAGACATATCTGTGAAAGCAATACCATGCTAAATGTCCTATATTTTTCTAATATTTGCCTAAAGAGGCACAGAACTGAAAATCAAGTAGCAATAAAGACCATAGTGTAGAAATGAGGCATTGTATCAGCACAATAAATAGTCCAAACACCAAGGCAATCTTAGTTACCATGTGTGTGCGTTAGTTACCACGTGTTAGTGCTGAATCTGTAACTGTTTACATTTTAGTTAAATGAGAACATCCACAGAGAGGGACCACAGATGTTCCTCCCAGGAATCAACCCTAAAGCTGTTAAATTCTAAAGCTGCTGCATCTGTATTGTAGGAATGCAGGCATTATATCCTATGGTGCATAGCCTTGGTATCTTTCATTAAATTGCAAGATGTTTTGGTGATGTGTTGGAAGAGGACTCAGAACTCATGTTGGAAGTTGTGTGAGGGNCTCCTCATAGGGCTTGTGCTCGAGGCCTCTCACCAGCCTCGTTGCCCTTCTCTGGACATGCTCAAGCACCTCAATGTCTTTCTTAAATTGAGGGGCCCAGAACTGGACACAGTACTCAAGGTGTGGCCTAACCAGTGCAGAGTACAGGGGGAGAATGACCTCCCTGCTCCTGAATTTCTATTGCTGGAGTAAATACTTAAATGTGAAAGGCAACACATGGGTTGCATATTGCATAGACATCTGCATATCTGAGTTTGCAAAGGAGAGCAACACACAGGCAGAAAATCACATTTAGTTTGTGATTTCCTCTGTAATATTTTGCTTGGACCTCAGCATACAGAGCTGGCAATGCAATGCTCTGTTCTGGAACGGGTCCTCTAAAATATCAAGTCAGTCTCAGCTACTGTAATTAACCATGATCATCCATGGATCAATCTTAATATCTTAGGTTTATTATCAAGCTTCATTAGAAAGCTGTTCTTGCATCTGAAAATTAGAACATTTCTTTTAATGTGTTCCTAAATATATTCATGGCCCTTTGCTCCTGTATAAAGATGGTCTGTGTCTAATGCAACGATTCTCTTTCCATGGTGTTTATCCACTGATGTAGTTTGAAAAATTTTTCCTCTCAGTTTTCACTTGACTGTATATTAGGATACATCTATTTAGTTCTCCCTGCCCTGATCATGTGAAAATTAAATAAACATACAGAATAAAAGGAAAATTTTGATGCTTTTGCTTTATCTTCTAATTGAAACAGTTCAGATATCACTTGATGCTGCTCTTCTTGTTTTGTTCAGACTAAGTCATCCAATTTTTATCAAACTGTGTTTCCCATCGTGTTAACCTTGTCAGAATTGACTGAAGAGCTGATGTCACCACTTCATGGTCCTTGGGTGTAAAGGCAAAGGAAGGGCAAAACAAAGACAGAAGGAGGAACTGGTCATCCTGATGAAGAATCAAGTCACACTGGTGTGTGTCCTGTGAATTTTATAACTCAAACTAGCATCAAATTAGCATCCCAGCCAACTGCTTTACATGACTGCAGTGGCTTTTTCCTTCTAGAGTGGACAACTGGCAGCACTAAAATGACAGCATGGCAGCACTTCTGAGGGAAGTGGCTGGACTAAAAGCTCCTGAAAAGTGTGCTGATAGTGGTCTCAGAAAAAGCACAGGCCAAGTGGTGCTATAAAGGCATAATTTTTTTCAGGCATTTCCAAGATTTGCTGGCTAGGAAAAGCAAATCATGTTCCACAATGGCAGATGGAAATGAAATTACTCTTGCATAGGCTTGAGAAATCTTCTTCAGCCTGTTTTGTCTTTTGCCAATGTGTAGCCAGTTTAACTGGATGGCAGTTGCAGGCTGGCTGCAAAGGACCTGTTTAGCAAGACCACAGAAGCCTTTCTCCTGATTTAGCCAGCACTGGAATCTCTATTAGTAATGAGTGGGTTTCAGAATGCAGAATATTCACAAGAACACCATTCTGCTGTGTTAATCAGAGGCTCCTGTTGGATTCAGCTGCATTGCCTCAGTAAATACTTCCTGCCAGTGACGTTGGCTCTTCCCAGATAAGCAGTTCAGCAAACTCCAACAGCAATGCTAGGGATATCTGACAGATAATCTATGCAAAAGCTGTGTGACTATGGAGATACAATAAGCAGTCTCTATAGTCAGTCTCCCAGAATCATCAAATCATAGAATGGTGTAGGTTGGAAGGGACCTCAAAGATCACCTAGTTCCAACCCCCTGCCATAGGCAGGGACATCTCCCACTAGAACAGGTCACTCAAGGCCTCATCCCAGAAGGACACTTCAGAAGGAATATTAAGTCAGCTAACAATGAACTCCAGGCCAATACCGATTTCAGTGTCATGGAAAGCATGGAGAGCAAGCTACAAATGATGCTTTCAAATAATTATAAAATGCAGCTAAATCTATGAATTGTGCTGGCTTTTTCCACAACTTGAGAAGCCAATGAAATTATGGCACCAAATAAAATGACTAACAAAATCTTCTGACTTAAGTGATTTGAACTCTTCAGATGTGTCGAAGCATCCCTAAGAATGCTCATGGGGTACAAAAGGGTGGCCAGAATTACCATGTTTGCAGGTATGATCTAAAAAATATCTATAAAATCAGGCTGTTCCATTTTCATTTTCTTTTCTTCATATTTCTCCAAGACTGAACATACTGCTGAGGTGAACTGCCACATGGTTATAATCAGGGTCCTTCTGGCAGATACTAACTTTCTTCATACTTTTGAGGTATGTGAGGAGCAAGAGGGCAGGAAATGGCATTTTATTTTTACTAACTTGATCAGCTTTAACTTACAGATTTTAATTCTGATCTAATGGTGCTTTGGAAGATAAAGTTTGACCTTTATGAGGCTTCTCTACCATTCCAGGGAAAACTGCTTGGCGTATGCATTAAACTGCTGAAGGGGAACCTCATGCAGCTTAAATGCCAAGTGAACATGTGAAATACCAGGTTCTAAAGTGGAGTTTACACAGCTGCCATGCTGGTTTAACAGGGAGCAACTGCAGCCACAGCTCTGAATAATAGGAATAAAGAACTTTGGATGGAAATTGTCTTTCTGCTCTTTGGAAGAATCCACCAATAATGCACTTTGCCTTAGCTTTGGCTCTCCAGCCCATTCATTCTTTCTCTTTTTTTTCCTCTTATTCCCTTATTCTCTTTATGCTCTGTGTATTTTCTTTAATAAAGTTGTTAAACTACATTGCATTTTTGCAAATATTAAAGTAAGATTTAATATCTGGGTCAGTTACAATGGCCACTGCTGTTAAGGAGGATAAAAAATGCTTTTATAATTATATAGTCCCCCTGTAATCCAGGAGGAAGCAGTAAGGGACCTGTTGAGCCACTTGGATCCTCACAAGTCTATGGGACCAGACGGGATCCATCCTAGGGTGCTGAGAGAGCTGGCAGATGAGCTGGCCAAGCCACTCTCCATCATTTATCAACAGTCCTGGCTCACTGGAGAGGTCCCTGAAGACTCTGAAGTGTGTGAGGAAGCTGGCCAATGTGATGCCCATCCACAAGAAAGGCTGGAAAGAGGAACCAGGAAATTACAGACCAGTCAGCCTGACCTTGCTGCCGAGCAAGGTTATGGAACAGGTCATCTTGAGTGCCATCACAAAGCACCTACAGGATGGCCAAGGGATCAGGCGCAGCCAGCATGGGTTTAGGAAGGGCAGGTCCTGCCTGACCAACCTGATCTCCTTTTATGATCAGGTTACACTCCTGGTGAATACGGGGAAGGCTGTGAATGTAGTCTACCTGGACTTCAGCAAAGCCTTTGACACCATCTGCCACAACAAGCTCCTGGCAAAGCTGGCAGCCAGTGGCATCCTGGCCTGGATCAGGAAGAGTGTGGCCAGTAGGACCAGGGAGGTTATTCTTCCCATGTACTCAGCACTGGGTGGCCCACACTTTGTGACCTGTTTCCAGTTCCGGACTCCTCAATTCAAGAGAGATGTTGAGGTACCGGAAGGTGTCCAGAGAAGGACATCAAGGCTGGTGAGGGGCCTGGAGCACAGCCCTGTGAGGAGAGGCTGAGGGAGCTGGGGTTGTTTACCCTGGAAAAGAGAAGGCTCAGGGGTGACCTCATTGCTTTCTACCACTGCCTGAAAGGAGGTTGCAGGCAGGTGGGGGTCAGTCTCTTCTCTCAGGCAACCAACAACAGAACGAGGGGACATAGTCTCAGGTTGTGCCAGGGGAGGTATAGGCTGGATGTTAGGAGGAAGTTCTTCACAGAGAGAGTGATTGGCATTGGAATGGGCTGCCCAGGAAGGTGGTGCAGTCACCATCCCTGGAGGTGTTCAATTAAAGACTGAATGAGGCACTTAGTGCCATGGTCTAGTTGATTGGATAGGGCTGGGTGATAGTTGGACTGGATGATCTTGGAGGTCTCTTCGAATCTGGTGGATTCTATAATTCTATGATAAGGATTTCAGCTCCATCATCAAGCTGAAATACTTTTCTTGTAATTTGATTCGTGATATAGGAAGAACTGCAAAACATTTCCACCAAAATCAGTGTTTATTTGTTTTGTTGTCAGTGTTTGTAGATTCAGATCAAACAATTACATGGTTTGTAACAAATACAAAATTGTAGCTCCAGATCATGCAAGTGAATGTTTTGTAACACATACACAAAATACTGTGGATGATAAACATTAACAACACCCAAACTATTTCCTAGCAGCTGTCATAGAAGTTAGAGAATGTTTGTTGTTGATATATTAAATATTTGGACTCTAAACATCAGAACTCCATTTTGTGCCTTGAACAATACTTTTCTTATTTCTTTTGCTGAACTTTGCATGCTGCTGCCTTCAATTTTTTCATTCTTTTGGAGTTAAAATGCATTTTAAAAGCTAAATGAGTCCTTCTACCATGATTAGATTCTGAGATGTGTCAGTATGGACTTCTCTACAATCTTTGTAAAGGTTTAAGGCATGGAATACCAGAGAAGGGACCAGCAAGACTTTCCCCCTGTAATCTATGGCACAAGGCAAAATGATGCCTCAAGATAAATTTAAATGCCTCAGGTTAGGCACAAATCTTGCTGCTTTCTGGACCTGATTAATTTATCTTACGTCAGTGAGGCTCTGAAGATGCTCAGAATCTCTGAAAATTAAGCCAAATAAATGGTGCTTTCTGGATGTATACTGAGCAGACAAAGCAAATGAAAGGAAGACTTCACCTGAGATTCACAGTTCCAAAACCAAACTGTGCAACATGAGATGTAAAAATGTCTGTGAAGAACATAGTGTAAATCCACAAGGAGACAGAAACTGAGCAGAAGGTTTTCGTTACTGCTGACAAGAAAAGAAACAACCCATTGGGTCTGGAGGTAAGCAAATGCTGTAGGGTAAATGCCTGTTTCTGTAGTGAGTCTGTAGGCTTTACATATCAGATTGATTGGTTTCAATCAATGTGACTCAACAGAGACTAAATCGGTCAGACTTTGGGTCAAATATATACATTTGTCTCATATTTACTCATATGAAAACAGCTGATTCTAAACCAAAGCTTTGGAACTGTACTTTTAAGAGATTGTTTCACAACAAAGAAGAAAGAGGAAAACATTCAGATTTTAGACATGTTTTCCTTAAAGGATTATTCTCTGCTTGATTCCTTCCCATGTCTGTTTATAGAATCATTTTAGCTGGAAAGGACCTTTAAGATCATCAAGTCCAACCATTGCCTAACCTATTGGTCAACCATAGAATCATAGAATGGCTTAGGTTGGAACCAACCTTAGATCATCTAATCCAACCTCTCTGTCATGGGCAGGGATGCCTCTCAACTAGACTCAGCTGCTCAAGGCCTTATCCAGCTTAACCTTGAACATGCCCAGGGAGGAGGCAGGGTCTTACCACTCTTGTACTGAAAAACTTCTTCCTAAGATTCAGTCTAAACCTACTCTCACCCAGCTGCAAACCATTGGCCCTTGTCCTGTCTCTAGACTCCCTTACAGAAAGTCCCTTTGCAGCCTTCCTGTAGGATCTCTTCAGGTATTGGAAGTCAGCTATAAGGTCATTCCTGAGTCTCCTCTTTTCCAAACTAAACAATCCCAGCTCCTTGAGCCTATCCTCATGGCAGAGGTGCTCCAGTCTCTCGATATCTCTGTGGCCCTCCTCTGGACTCACTCCAACAGTTCTATGTCCTTCTTACACTGGGACACCAGAACTGGATGCAGTATCTGAGGTGTGGTCTCAGAGTAAAGGGGCAGAATCCTCTCTTTTGCCCTGTTGACCACACTCCTCTTGAGGCAGCCCATGGAATATGTATTCAGTTCTTCTTGTACTTACATGTGTAGACACATTCTGGTAAACTGGAGTGACTGCCCTTGTGGTAAAATAAGACTTTAACAAATGGTTTCTATTTTTTTTTTTTTACTTCAGAGGGCAAATAGCTAAATTTGGTGTAAAAAAAAATCAGTAACATATTGAGTCTTTCATGCATATGCTTAACTGAAATGAAGCTGAGACCATCAAAGTAAGATATTTCAGCTTCTGCAGAAAACATTGATGAGATCAGATTTCCTAGTATTCTTGAAATATAACGATTCAGAATTGTAACGAGTGCAATGACTATCTGAATTAATTTCTTCTCATTCCTGGTGGTAGCTCAATTTTTGTTTCAAGTAGTAGTGACAAAACTTTACAGAAATATTGACATTTTTAAGGAAGTTGATCATGTCATCAACTTCAAGTTGGGGCAGCAATGTGCCCTTATGGTGCAAGGAAGCCGATGACATCCTGGGGTGCCTCAAGAGGAATGTATCCAGCAGGTCTAGACAGGTTCTCCTCCCTCTCTACTCTGAGACCACGCCTGGAATGCTGTGTCCAGTTTTAGGCTCCGCAATTCTAGAGAGACAGGGATGTTCTAGAGAGAGTCCAATGGAGAGCTATGAGGATGATGAAGGGTCTGGAACATCTATCCTATGGAGAAAGACTGAGAGACCTTGGACTGTTTAGTCTGGCTGAAGGCAATCTTATTGACATCTATAAATAGATGAGGGGTGGGTATCAGGATGAAGGTGCCAGGCTTTCTTCAGTTGTGCCTGGTGATAGGACAAGGAACAATGGGTGTAAACTGGAACGCAGGACATTCAACATGAGGAGACATTGCCTTGTGATGATAGAGCACTGGAACAGGCTGCCCAGAGAGGTTGTGGAATCTCCTTCTCTGGAGATATTCCAAACATGCCTGGGTGCGTTCCTTTGAGGCCTGCCCTAGGCAGTCCTGCTCTGGCAGTGTGGTTGGACTCACCTCTGGAGATCCCTTCCAATGCCTACCATTCTGTGATTCCATGAAGTTGGCTAGTCAAGTAAGTAAGTTGTCCCACATTGAAGTGTGATACCTTACTTTAAGAAAGGTTAGGAAAACCACACCTCTCAAAACCTCTAATTCAAGAAATAAAAAGGTTCTTCACAAAAAGCAAAATTACAAAGCTACATCACTGCGACATGGTACAGAAGCTTAATCCACAACTTAGTGACATGATTTGGAAATATTTTCATTTACTTCAATATGAGTTTGAATCAGACCCATTTTGCTGAACTACACAAACAATTCCTGCGCCTTTGAACTGCTTCACACCATAACTGCAACTACATCAACCCCTTTGATTTATATAGTTTCTTCTCACTTAATTCAGCAGGTATCCAGAGTCTATCTCCCATGTCATCACTTCTTTGATCTGTGTGTCCTGGTTATATACAAGTACAGTGAAAAATAACCGTAGTTTAAATCCCACAGACATTACAAAGATTATCACAGACTTCAGGAGCAATAGAATGTACAGATCCCACTCTACCTTCTGTTAAAGACAGACTGGTTTTGATCTAATGAAATTACATTTGTCACTCTTGAGTCACCTTTTTTTATCATCATCATCTTCTACACTACCATTATCTGTACAGCTGATGTCACTAAGTTTGAATTATTCTTCAATCACTCTAGCAACTGACTGAGATGAATGCAATCAATACTCTCTTCCTTATAGGTGAAATGAATTTAGGAGTACATAACAGTAGTAGATCTTCCTTTCTTTGTCCAGCTCTACACTATTATCCGTCAATAGATTCTGCTTGACATTTGAATTAACAGATCTTAATTTGTGTGCAACAACGTCTTCTGACATAGTAAAATGTTTCAGTCTTTGATCTCAAGTCTGTGCCACGGTCTGTGTGTTTTCGTCCATTGTCAATATCACTGACTGAAAAAACAAAATATAGAATTAAAAAAGATACATTCTAACTGCACTACTCAAGAGTTTGATGACTAAACAAGAGTTCTTTTGATTGTATTTTAAGAAATATCATCTTTAGTTAATTGAGATTCAAGTTTAAGCAAAATATTTTCATAGAATTTTGTTTGCTCTGAAGGAAAACACCAGTGCTTTTTTTTTTTCCCTGGATGAAAAGATGCCAGCTGGAGCAAACCAATCTGCCCCAAAAAGAGAACATTTGTACATCTGGAGCCTGAATGTTATCAAGCTGCTTGGTTTTGATTGACACTATAGCAGTCACAGTAGTGAAAGGTGATCAATAATACTTCCTCTGTGAGAGTGTAAATGGTATCATCCAAAAGTGACTGGCAAATGAAAATTCTCCGAGGTTCTGCTCAGTTTGGGTAAGCACCCAAGATCTCAGATGGTTTTTCTAATTCCCTAACTTGTCGGGCTCTCCAAATTTCAGACAAAACTAGAGTTGATCAGTGCCTCGCTTGGGGCGTTCAGTATTGCTTTGGTGTTTCCAAAGCAGGAAGTATGATAATGAACAAGAGCAGCTTTTGAAATCAATGGCTCTTAAGCCTTTAAAAGATTTAGTTTGGGATGAGAATGCAACTTCTGCTATTTACTTTGAGTATCATTCCTCTACATCAGGTCCAATTTATGGTGTGGCTAATAAACAGAACAGCTAGCATTGTTACTCATGTTGACACATGCAGCCATGTACAAAACACAGATTATGAAAAAACAATACATTACTGCATGATCTTAATCCAACTGCAGTGGAGACAGGCTTCCCTGGCAATGAGTAAAACAGAGCCCCTTTTTGTAGCCAAGAGAGTTTTATTTCAGATCAATGTAGGAGTACACCTAGAGTAAGAAGCTTCAAAAAAATTAAAAAATACTATAAGCACACACGAGGTAACTTGAAGAGGCAATAGGGGCACTTAAGACAGTAAGATGGATGCACTGAAGGTGCAGAACACAAGGAAGATTTTAAGTATGAAGGTATGAAGATATGGAGGCTATAGTTATAGACTGTTGTCCTGGTTTTGCTGGAGTAGAATTCTAGGCCAGCCACAGGCTGCATACCATTAGCACTTTGAAGTGAAACAGGGCAACTAACCTGAGCTGGTTTCACATGTATCCAACCCCCACACATCAGGCTCAATGTAAAGGGGAAAGTTTGTCAAGGAGAGGGAGCTTCATGCTTGGGTTCTTTCTGGCTCTGCTTGTCTTCCTTCTCCTAAGGACTAGATTTTTGTTTAGTGTGACTGCTGTACCTTTGCTGAGCTAAATATAACTTTGTATACTTTATTTTGGTATTAGTTTTGTTGTTTCATTGAATCTGTGTTTACTTCAGCTCTTGGGTCTTCCTTTTTCCCAGTTCCCCTTCTGTATTAGGGAAGGGTCATCAGGTGACAGAAGAACTGCTGGAGTTTAGCCCCAGATATGGGCTAAACATAGACAACTATGAAATGCTGTAAACAATGTTTTGATGTATTTTTGCTAGGTAGTAGGAGTGCTGTGCCCAGAGCTGAAACAATAAGGTTCAATAATTTGGAGAAGTGAGTAGTTGTTGGTTGGGGGTTTGTCTTCTTCTTCTTCTTCTTTTTTTTTTTTTTTTTCTTTTTCTTATTGTACTTTTGGAGTATTTAATGCCTCACTAGACCCAGAGAACCCCGGGGTCCCATGCTCATTTCAATTCAATTAAGATATACAGGCTGTGCAAAATATACATCGATAGGGAGCCACATTTTTGAAATAACTGCTTATCCATGCACTTTTTAGCTCATTATAACAGACTCATGGAATCCAAGTTTAAATAAAGGCTGTTGGTGGACTAAATTACAACATGGTATCAAGAGACTTTATGAACTAGATATATGCTATTTTATTAAGCTTTCATTATATATAGTGTGAGTCAGCAAAGCACTCAGTCTCAGCTAACTTGGTCTGAATCTTGTAGGCAAATAATTTCCATCTAGGGCACCCTGTAAATTACCTGTAGGTTTTGGCCCTCTCCCTGTTAAAACAGACTTGACAAAGTGTCTGTGTCTCAGACATTTTGAATCTCCTACCAGAATGCCTGCCAAGCACTTTGAGGAGACAGCACCATCCTTGCTTCCATGCTGTATGGCATCATCCTTCCATGACAATATCTTTTGATGCAAACGTACTACTTCCACACAGTTTTATTTTCAAGATTATAAGGATTTTTTTTTTTCAATTCAAAATACAAAAGTAGGTTCTTTCTCTTGTAAAATTATTTACTATGGTTTGAGATGAAGATGAGGACCTCGTCCCTAAATCATTTCACAGCAGTGGCACGGACTCATTGTTTCTTCCCTTACACATAGCCTGACTGTCCAAGGGGCTGTCACACAACACACTGATTGATTTAGGTTATAAACATACTGGTGTATGTCAAAAAGGTAAAAAAATTTCCAATTTCCATGGTAGGAACTCAGTACTCTTTTAGGTTTCTGCCTCTGTCAGAAGCTTGAAATAAGCCAAGGTTTGCCAGGTGTGGGGAGGCCTGTCAGGGAATGACAGCACATTTCCTCAGGCAACCAAAAAAATAGTTTCTAATGTGGTTTAATAGTTCTCTTCCTCCACCGCTTCTTCTCCAGCAATGAGCAGGCCTTAGCTGTTAACACCACAAACAACATTTGTGATGTGCACTGCTGGGCTGCCCCTCTGTCAAAATGGACTAAATCCTTTCTAATCTACAGAGAAAATCCCTGTCAGTGTCCACACTGTAACAGGCTAGATGAAAGAACTGCAACCTGGAGAAGCTCTTTGATTATTACATGAATTTTCTCTACCTAGGTCCATATTATTTAAGTAGGGGAGGTGTCTCCTGGAGCCACCTGGGCTGGAGGTCCCTGCAGGAAAGCAGCATGGCTGTTCTGTTGTGGAGGGGTAATTAATAAATGTGAGATGATATTTTTCAATTTTTAATATTGTTTATTAGTATTCAATAATCAGAACTCTTGCCACCCTGATCACTAATTTTAATAATAATCAGTACTTTACATCAGTCATGGAAACTTTATACAGGTTGTAACAGGATTTAGAAGTAACTAGTAATAATATATAACATTAATTGAACTCGATTGAACTGGAAGAGAAGGTTGCTGCGGTCAATGTACCACTTGCGGTCAATATGCCTCTTGCCCACTAGATGGACTCCAGGAGCTCCTTTCTGCTTATGGCAGAAGTCAATTGGTGAATTACAAGAGGCTTTTAAGCCTAACAAAATGATCTCCCGACTCACAGGGCCAGCTATAGCTTCAGACAGTATCCAAATGCTTTCAGGGAATTCTTGTCATCCACTGAGACTTCTGGTTCTCCCTGGGCTGCTGAGGAAAGGAGGCAGACAATCTCTGACCTGGTCCTGATCTTTCTGGATGATCTGTGTATCTCCAGGACTTCCTGTCTTGGCAGGAGACCTTCAGGTGCAGGCAGGATGTCCTGCAGTGTGCAGTCTTGGCATGATGTCACACTGGCTATGCAGGCCGATCGCACGGAGGCATTTAGAGCCTGTTCCTGGTAAGCTCTTGGAAGGCAGTTTCCAGGCAGTTCAGGAGGCAAAGCAGCACAAATACAATGGCAGAGAGCACAGGTACAATGGCAGAGTACATATAAAATGGCAGAGCACATGTTGTGCTCCCTGCTCACCTCCTTTTATCAATACAGCGTGAGACCAATGGGCCTTTGGACACAGAACAGCCAATCAAAATGGCAGTTAGCCAATCTTGACCATATTAGGTGAAGCCATAGGCTTGCTTTACCCTTTGTAGGGCAGAACACAGGCCTTGCACAAGGCATACACAAGCTGAGCCTGTGTACCTTGTTTACCACAGGATGTACGGGGCCAGGGTCCTTAGACTCCATGGCTCCAGGCTCTTCGTCCTCTTTCCTGCGGTTGCCTCTACCCATAGCAAGAGAAGGAACATGTCTGGGCAAGACAGGACATGCACGAGCCATTCTGGCCTGCTTAAGCCTCCCAGTACGTGTTCCCGGAGAGGTGAGGCCACTGAAGTGGGCAGGAGGCACCAGCAGGGGGCAGAAGGCGGTGAGTGGCTGTTCCCAGAGTAGCAGGGCAGCCCTGCTCTGGGGCAGTGGGGCTTGTGGGACAGGACACAGAGCCGCTCACGGCGGGGATGTGGGAGGAGAAGGGAGGTTCTGAGGACACCCTGGTGTTGGGGTGCCTGGGGAAGGGCCCCGTCAGGGTGTCCACAGAGCAGCTTTCAGCTCTGTCCTGAGCTCTGGTAGAGCACCGTGTTAGGGGTGTAAAGCAGAAGGAAAGCTTTATGGCAGGAGTGCACACAGGTCCTGACTCAGAGGCCTACCTGGGGCCCGGCTGTCAGCGCGACCTGAGGTCAGTGTGAAAGCAGCCACAAGCGCTGCACAGAGGCAGCAAAGTAGCAGACTGAGGGTGAATGGCAGTTCCAGAGGGAGCTGCCAGCTGGCCTGTGTTCCTTTCCCAGGTGGTTTGAGCAGCTGTATCTTGACTTACAGGAGCTGGTGGGGAAAGTGGAGAGTACTGTATGTTGTGGTGGGATGGACCTGTGTGGCCCACTGAGGTCTTCACAACTTCTGGGGGCTTTTTTTGCCCCCTGGGAACAGTAAACATGATACAAATGCAGCTTGAAAGCAGAATAAGGTTTCTCAGACACCTTCAAGACACAGTTTAGCGACTGCAAATGCACCCAAACTGCTGATAATGGAATTTATTTCCTTTCGAGAGGAAAAAGAAAAATGTAGCTGAATGATTTAATGTTAATGCACCTCTTAAAGGGCCCAAAGAATGGACTGTCTTGTACTGTTAGCTTTTAAAATTTCCCTTTAGATACATAATGCTGTAGGTGACAGTGGAGATCGTACTTGGTTCAACTCCCTTGAACTGTAATAACTGTAAAATGTATTTTTCTGCTGCTATGTCTTTTATAGTAGCAGCCTTCGCGTTTGTACTCATCAATGTTCTCATGATGAAGGACTTTGAGACACCCCCATTATAAATAATGACAGGACTTGATTCACCTTTGAAGCAGATGGGAAAACTGCAGTCAATTTCTTGTTGTATTTGATTATATTGTAAAGCATGTGTAAAATTCTGGTTTTAAATCTGCACTGCTCTGAAAGCTGTAGCAAAAGGTAAGGTGAAATCATCAGTCTCAACAATATGTAGTTATTTCTTTGTTTTAACTACAGGGTAAGAGAATGAAGAATGTTACTTGGTGATTCTAATTTGCTCTCTGGAGTCTTTTACAATCTCTTCTGTAACACAAGTTGCTACTAGAATGCAGACAGTTAAAGTTAACTCCAGCCTTGAAGTGATAGGTGCCAGCATCAGAAAAGCAGTACCCTGAGAATCAGTCAGTATGGTGTAATATGCAAAACAAGCATGGAAATGTATACATGCTAACAAATCTAAGTTCTCCCAACTTTTTCTGCAGCCCCAGCCTACTCACTGGTGGAGTGAGGAGCAGTAAAGGCCTTGACTTGGTGTAAGCACTGCTCAGAAGAAACTGAAACATCCCTGAATTATCAACACAGTTTTCAGCACAACATAGCTCCATACTAGCTGCAACAAATCTGCTGCAGTGTATCTGCCCTTTCAGGTGAGTTTTTTGATTGCGACTTTTCCTATCTAGATTTCATATTTTATATTAATCATTTCCCATCTCCATTCTTGAGATGAGATGAAATAAGTGACTGCATTGCTAAATTCAGATCAAAGGGAGCCACTGCTTTCCTTTTTTTGGTTGCAAATCTAAATGATGAGATCAAAAAGATACTTATTCTATGTTAATTTCAGTGTCTCTTTTCAGAAGACAATGTTCTCTATTCAAAAAAAAAAAAAAAAAAAAAAAAAAAGGCTGTCTGTGCATAAAATATTTTCTGTGTCATTTTGTGTATAGTGAAAAATCCTTCTATTAATTCCTGGTGATCTACTGAAAGTGAAAAAACAAACACAATTTAGTCCTGGAAGATATATTTTTCTTTTATATAGATACAGACACTTGGGTATGTTTTCTTTTAATGAGAGCTGCAAAAGCTTCCTGTCATCTTTACATGGCCAAACCTTTATGATTGTGTGAAACTGGTTCACTTGTGTACAGACATCTCTTCAGCTAAAGACCAGAAATCCTGTATATTTGTCATTGTTGTAAATCTGCTGTTGTAGGTCCATTTACTTGACCAGGAGTAGTTTACTGAGTTACTCATTTTGGATCAGAAGATTCTTTCACAGAGAAAGGAACACAGGAGAGAACGAAAACTTTAAAGGCAGAATATTTTTTGCTCCTAGCTAATAGATAACTCTTTCAAACATCATCAGAGCTAACACAAAAGGTTTTCTCTAGCCGTGATGAGGAATACACTGTGTTTTCCACAGCCCAGTCCTTTTAGCTGTGTTTATCTGTGATCAAAATATGGAATCATTAGGGATTTGAAAGTGCATGATGAGAAGTATATCAGAAAATGCAACAATACTTCTGTATTTCAGAAATGTGATGTTGTGAAAGGAGAGCAGCGTGCACAAGCATATCTGACTCACTTTCTTGTGTCAGTTTGCTTGCTCTTAAGCGTCTCATTATGCTGACTGCTTATCTGTGGGACTTTGCCTGCTGTGCCATTTGATCAGTTACATCACTGTCATGGTGACAGTTAGGTCTATGCCTTCTGTGTACATTATCATGACTGAAAAGTGGATTATCTGCTTTGGTATTTTTCTCTTGTTCCAGATGAGAAAGCATACATAATCTACCTTCCATTCTATTGTTTTCAACATTACAAGGCACATGTAATCTGAAACATGAAGTAGGAAATCTACACACTGAAGTGATTGCATCTCTTCAGTAAGAGTAGTGCCTCCTGAGTTCAGGATGAAGAGAATGTCAACAGGCCTGCAATAACAAACAAGATATATAAGGAAGAAAATAAATATCATCTAGTGATTAGAGTGAAGGCAGAGAAGCAATTCCTTCCAACTGATGCAAGAAATTTGAAATAGCAGAATACCAAACTCTAGGGGGTTTGAGTACAGGCCAGTATTTCTTACAAGATTACACTTTCTGATGTGATTATCCATTCTGTTTAAGATTTTCCTACCTGCAAAACCTTTTTTTTCTTTAGGAAAATGGAAGTATAACCCTCCCACACAGAAATCGCAGAAAGAGACATTCCTGAGTACTGGGGTTAGGAAAGGAAAGCTTTGATTACCTACAAAAAATACTTGCCAAGACCTTGTGAGCCATGCTTCAATCCACAGTGGATTTGAAGGGCATCACAGAAAATTTAAAAGAAAAAAAAATTTAAAAAATTGTAAAAACCCCAACATCTAAAAATGGGTCTATAATGGAAACCTTGACAGACCTAAAAGCAAAGCAGGTGCGGCTATAATTAAGAGCAGTGACCCTTCAGAGAAAAGTGTTGCCAGCAGGTAAATAAACTGCTTTTGTGCTCCTCACCTCGTTAAACAGGAAAGTTTGGGAAATAATTGAAGAAACAACATCCATCAGTATTTCCTTAGACATCAGTTGTAAGAGACAGCTGCCTGCTATGGGGCAAATATAGTGTATGTGCTATTAAAAACAAGTTATTTTTTTTCTGAGAGTTGTGCTACAGGTGTGCTAAACCTTTGAATTGACATCCTGATTGATTGTCAGGTTCTTTAATACAGTTTTTAATCATGTCATTTTTCCCCTTCCCCCTTAAATGTTTGACACGTAGTAGACTAACTCAGGTGGATAAAAAAGTATTCAGACAGGTTGAGCTTCCCATGGTCTCTGCTGTGTGGTGGATGTGGAGGATGCATTCACAGTTCTGTATGCATGATCTCCCCTCCTTTTTTCCTTTACATTTCAGTATGGCAGTGTAACTGTGTCTGACCTTGACTGTTTCAATATCCTGGGTTACTGCAGCCTGCTGAAGCTGGGTTGTTTGCTGTGGTTTTCCATTTGATTTTTTTTGTTGCAGCATCAGTGTTTCAGGCAGCTCCACAGAAGCATGGTAAAAATGCTGAATGGAGACGGCTGCTTTGATAGGCAGGGCGCATTAAGTCACAAATGAAGCCTTGCACCATCATGAACTGCAAAAGCAATGCTGGTTTTAGAGTAGTGAAGGAAAACCCAGTAAGGTATTTGGAATCGTTTTGCTCATTATCAAGCATACCTCATCTAGAGATTTTACTTTGCATACTTTACCCTGAATGCAAGCTCCTTCCTGGAACAATATGATCTGGGATTTTGTGGCAGGGAAGGTACCCAGGGTTTACTTCATGTTTCTGGGGGGTTTTGTGGAGTATTTTGTGTTTTGTTTAGGATGGTGGTGTGGGGGTGACAGTCTATGATGTATGTGTCTTGGAATACTCTGGAATGTTTTGGAAGGAATGATTTGGACTTGACAGACGCTAGTTTTAAGGTTGGTTAAAATTTAAATAAGCTTAAAAAGCAATTGAGTTAAAGTGGTGCAAAATCCTGTGTAATTGCTTTCAGGAACTTTTAAAATCCATCTTGTTCTACTTTAGCTTCAGATTCTAAACCTTAACCATTTCTCTACTGGGAAATAGAGAAGTATAACTGTACTTTTACACTGCAGCATCTAGAAAACAATCAAATGTTTCACCACCACTACCAAGTTGATACAGCTAGATACTCTATCCACTCATCTTGAACTGGTGGCAGAAAAACATGGTAAGTCTGAACTTCAAAGTAGGGACTGCAGCTTTTGAAACAGCAGAATGAATTCCTTTCCTTTGGCAGTCTTTACTTCTGTTGTACAATTTATGAGCATCTGAAGACTGGTGATGGCTTTCTCTAACAAAAATGAACACATAGATGCAGCCTTAATGAATATCAATCTATAAATTGACCCATGGTTTAGGTTGTGGTGGGTTTTTTTTGTTTGGGTGGTTTTTGTTTTGTTGGGGGTTTTTTTGTTGTTTTGGGTTTTTTTTAAAATGACTGCTGGTGTGTGTGTGTGTGTGTGTGTGTGTGTGTGTTCATAGGGATTTGAAAGGAGTTTGAAACTATAAAGCTCACAGCAGCTGTAATTTTGACCACTAAAGCAGCAAAGCATGTCTTCTGAAGGTTTCACTTGCTTAATCTCTTCTTTAACAACTCACAGATTGCTTGTTTATCAAACTGGCTGCTTTGATAAAGCTGCTTATCTCAGATCAAGAACACAGTATCTATAGACTTCAATTTATTAAATTCCAGGAATGAGAGTCTATCTGGTTTGTTATCTGGACTTCACAATAATTTTGGAATTAGAGGTTTCATTTAACAGTTACTTTCTTTTTTAACATTACATTCTTTTTTATTCTTGCTGGTTAACCATTTGATGTCATTTCCCTTCCCCCAGAAGTCAATCTAAGTGCTAAGTAAAGAGTATCTCTTCCCCTGATCCACTGGCTATGGTCCTGTAATTAACTGCGGGATGCTGAGCCACCTTTGCTTTTCAGTCCCCCAGTTCCTTGTCAATATCTTCTTTCCTAGATGCATTGCTGTGCTTTTGCCTTTGCTGAGTTCACAAGGTCTTTCTTGGCCCATTCCTCAGACTTTCTAGGTTTGTTAAATAGCAGCCCTGACTTCAAGCATATCAAAGGGTTACACCAGTTTGTCATTTGGTACTTGATAGAACACTCAGTCATTGAATGAGATGTTCAACACAGTGGGTCCATAGCACACTCAACTTAATGGCCTCAGTATGAGTTATGAGTGGCTACTACATGTTTAGAACATCATGCATTCTAGGTATAGTCACCACTTGCATAGCTTGAGTATCTGAGGTTGTGTCTTTGAAATGATCTGTTAATGGGAAACAAAGATGGTACTGAGTTGGTAACTTCATTTTCATTGCTTATAGTTTCCCTGTGTCCCACTGTGCTGTCTGTGCACTGTTTATAGTGACAGCATCCTATTTCCCTTAGCTCTTTGTCTTACTTCTCAGTCTGTTGACTACAGCTTGCTCTTCTACACCTTGGTTCTGCAACTGCAGCAACTCTGACCAAGAAATGAAAGTGGCAAGCAGAGGCACTCTGGAAAGGGAAACTCATTCTTTTCCTAAATGGCTGTCTAGTTGAATGCATTAGAAATTACTTCTGGCTCAGAGACTGTTCTTGGAAAGTACAACTACTCAGTGAAAGGAGACAACTTAGCATAGAACCAAATGTGCTGCAAGAGCAATTGCTGCTCGTGCTCCTGTGGCACCATGTAGTGCCATTTGGTCTCAGCATTGGTCATGTTTCAAAAGCTCAAAATTAACAGTATTAATATGAGAGGTGGGAGCAAACCTTATTTTTGGGCTTCAACATGCAGCAGTTTCTGAAGTGCTCCTGAAACCACAATGTTCCCTCTCTATGAACCAAATTACTAAGATGACACCATTTGGTCACAGAATTCTCTCTAAAACACTTTAACCATTTAATTCAAACAAATAACATCTGAGTTTCTCATGTCACTCAGGGTTAATCTATTCTCTGCAGTAAAGTGCAGAAGCTTCAGAAATAACATACTCTGTTCCACTGCTGTTCGTGTAAAATATTGTTTACACTTTAGGCCTATTGCTTCAGGAAATCAGTGATAGGAACAGCTGCTCCTTCACAAGAAGAGAAAAGTCCTTCCTCTGTGACCAGGGGCATTTTTCAGCCACCTTTACTTTATCACCATGACACAGAAGCGTGGCAGATTGGATTTCAGGCTTTAAATAATAATAATAAATGCTTAGGAAAGAAACTCTCTAAAACTTCACTGGGGAACTTTAGTGAGGCTCTGAGCCATCTCCCTGTCCTCAAAAGGATTTGTTCAAAACAAAATGGCACTTGGAGCACAAGATATACACTACAATCACTACCCGACTTCAAATGCACCTCCTTGCTGCTGAGCTGAACATTATAATTACAATTATAACTCTGCAGTGTTTTATGCATAAATTATTTAAATTAAACTGCATAGATTATTCAAATTTTATCTCCAAGAAGCACTTCTGAAAGCTTGCTAATACTCACATTGCAACTCAGTGCTAACATGCAAAAGCATTAAAGGCTTGATTTGGGTTTGGTATCTTCAAAATGGTTTTGGAGCTGCACTCTGTGTGATGGCTTGACTGAAATGAGCCTTGGGTTAAAGGTGGTGCTGGCGGTGTAATTTCAGATGCACTTTCAAGCTCAGCTGAGCAGGTGAATAAACTGGTGCTGAGTCTACTGCTGTGAAAGCAGCACTCTGAGATTTATTTATTTATTTATTATGTGCAAAGGGAAAGTCTTTCAGGTAAAATTAAGGAATTCACACTTTTTCTCTTGCAGGACCAACCCTGACAGGTGTAGTAGACATAGAATCACATAATTGTTAAGACTAGAAAAGACCCTTTAGACCGTTGAGTCCAGCTGTTAACCCAACATTACTGTGTTTACTGTTAAACCATGTCCTTCAGCACCACATCTACACATCTTTTAAATACCTCCAGGGATGATGATTGAGCCACTTCCCTTGCCAGCCTGTTCCAGGGTTTGACAACCCTTTCAGTGAAGAAATTTTTTATTCTACTTCTAGTATAAAGTGGAATTAAGCTAGCATAGGACATGTCTAAAATCCTCATGCTTAACATCTATGGGTTTGGGTTTGGTTGGGTGAATGGGGCTTTTTTTGAGTTTTGTTTGGTTTGGTTGGGGTTTGGGGTTTTTTTGGGTTTTGGGAGTTTTTTTGAGTGTTTTGGTTTCTTATTTGGTTGGGGATTTAGCAGGGAGGGTTGTTGTTGTTTTTTTGGTTTTTTGTATTAGAGTGATGATTTGCTACTGTGAAAAAATGTAATGAAGTAGACTATACTTTTAAAGTGTCATCCTTTCTGAACAAATAATTAACACAATTTTGCAGACATGGTTATTTGAAGGAGAATTTAGTATTGCTACAATACTTAAGTACTTGACGAGGGAAAAAAAAATGGACCTGTTCCAAGTTACTGAAATTGTGGAAGAAGACAACCAAAGAGATATTCAAATTCCTCTTGGGCTTTAGCTCTTAAATGATAGACGAAAGGAAAAATTTCCAACTTTCTATCCTGATCACACAGGCAGCTGTAAATGTACCATGACTCAGTAACAAGATCTGTGGCTGGAGGGTCTATGTCGAGTTAGAAGGCTGCATAAGAACCATTTCTACTTCCACGTGTAGGCTACTCAAATCTTTCAGCTTTGCATGATCGCATAAGCAGAGCTATACCAGGTAAAGCTCCTCAGAGCAAATAAGCATAGAGTTAATAACCTCATAATACACAGCTGCTGAGGACCAACAGCAAGATCTTCCTTTCCCTGCCATGATGCAAATGGTCATTCCTCTCTGTTATTTCTTGACGGTGAGGTTACCATGCCTTGCTCAGGTAGGGTGTTTGTAGCACCATGGGATTTAGATCTTGACTTGCAATTTCACCCTTCTGTGGGAAAAACCACAATAGTTTCTTTTGGGGGGGGGTGGAGAGGAGGGTACGGGAAGAGTTTGGGAAGGTTGCTCTGATTTGGGTTGAGTGTTTTTGGTTTGTTGGGGTTTTTTTTTTTTGCATATCAGCTTGATCTGTGTATTTGGCTCTTACAGAAATGTTCTGACCTCAACCCATTTTAGCTGCATTTTGGGGTGAGGTAAAAGGAGAAACAATCTAAAACTCACTAGTAAGTCTCTCTGAAATGCAAAAAGCAACTTGTATACCAAGTTAGACCAATTGGGTGTATAGACAGGAATATTCAATTGTTTCTAAATAAAAGCTCAAAAACCAGAAAACCAAACATCTTACTGTCTCCCAACTCCCCTCCAAATTTCCTTAAGCACATACTGAAGTTTGTCTAAGATTGCTTCCCTCCTTGTCGTGCTGTTTTACAGTTGCAAATACTTCACTGAATGGGAAGTAAACCTTAATGTTGCATGCAAATTCTGAACTCAACGGCTTCAGCTGTATCATAAAATCATGTCCAAGCACAGTGTGACATGCTAAAGCTGGTGTTATTTCAAACCCCTGTGGTTTATAGCTCACAATTCCACAATCATTTATTCAAAACTCTCTTTAAGATTCCCCATGTTACCATTGGAAAATATTTCTTTGTTGTTGTTAATTACTCTGAGAGAACAGTGGTAGACTGGAGATGGGCTGTGTTACTAAACAGGCTGCAATTAGCTGTGTGCTTCAAAGGCATAGTTCTGTACTTTATACACAGAATGGAAGACAAATATTTCATTAATCCTGGTTAGTTGTCGTTCTCATTGTTCAGCTGTAGGAGGACATCAAGGTCCTGTTGCAGCACTGAGAAGTTAGTAGAGTTGAATGCAATGCTTTATTTCCTTTTTCATATGTAGATTATCACAGAGTACTTTTATCTAGCAATGTACATGTACACTTGTGCCAAAAAAACTCTTGTTAAATAGAATCTTCTCCTAGCAGAGGGTGCCCACTGCCTTCACATAAAGACAAAACTTCAGCCAACAGAAATTACTTTCAGACTCTGTAAATATAGAAGTCATGAAGCTGCATCTCTAAAAAAGAGTACGTCCTGAGCTGTTCGAGGTGGTTTAGATGTTGGTGTTTTTCCTGAAATACCACAGCTGCCAAGCTGAAATTTCTTACTGATAAGGAGTCAGAAATAGTTACTGGAGGCTATGAAGTAAATAAGGCTAAAGTTTTACAATATGGCCTAATGTTTCATTCTTCTTTCTCCTTTGAAAACCACACGATAATTTCTACTTTAAAGAGTGATTACAGACACTTAGTCATGTGCCTGAATCTCTGTTGCCCCATTTTTTTGGGCAGTCATTGCTGAAAATCAGAGTGATGGGGCATCAGATCACATTGTCAGTAAAAAGGCATGATTCATGCCAAAGGCAAGTGTGGTACAATGCTCATCTTAATTCCTAGTATAGAATATCTCAGTTCATAAGGGATGTATAAGGACCATCCAACTCCCTGTTCCTCAAAGGACTATCTAATGGCTCTGTTATAGGATGGAATTCTCTTGTTATTATCATAGAATCATAGAATCATAGAATGGTTTAGGTTGGAAGGGACCTCAAAGATCATCTAGTTCCAACCCCCTGCCGTAGGCAGGGACACTCCCACTAGTCCAGGTCACTCAAGGCCTTGATCCGACCTGGCTTTGAGCACCTCTAGGGAGGGATCATCCCCAGCCTCCCTGGGGATCCTCTCCATCTTCCCCCTTTCAATACCACCTCCCCTTTCTCACCCCACAACACATTTTTTTTTTTCCCCCATTTTATCCCCCAAACCCAGAGCACCTGGGCTCTGTTGGAGTCTCCTCCCACCCCAGGTGTGACCACTTTGCCCTCCCTGCCCACTCCCCTTTATAATCAGCCCCAGGAAAGACAGAAGCCTCAAGCTTGTCCAAGTGGGCAGAGGGATCCTGCTCTTGTTGCCACTGGTGAGTCCCCATGGTGCACACTGGGTGAATGGTGGAGGGGATTTAAAGGCTGGGGGGCCTGGTGGTCCCCTGGTTAGGCAGAGTAGACAATTGATGGTTAATTTGATGCCACCTATGGGTGCTGGCTGGGCCTCCTTACTTAGGCTGAGCTTCTCTATTCTTAGCTGCTGCTTTCTGCTCATTTACAATGAGCTTAAGTACTTGGCTGAACTGGAAGTTCCTGGGGGAGTAGTATTGTGCTGTCATAGAATTGTTGTGGTTGGACAAGCCCTCTGAGATCATCAAGCCCAACCTTCAACTCAACACCACCGTGGCCACTAAATCATGTCCCAGAGTGTCATGGCCACAGATTGCTTGAACACTTCCAGGGATGGTGACTCCACCACCTCCCTGGGTAGCCTGTTCCAACCCCTGACCACTCTTGCAGCAAAGGAATTGTTCCTCATGTCCAACCCAAACCTCCTCTGGCACAATTTCAGGCCATTTTCTCATTCTATCATCTGATACAAGGGAGCAGAGACCAACTCCCACCTGGCTGCAACCTTCTTTCAGGGAGTGGTAGAGAGCAATGAGATCTCCCTTCAGCCTTCTTTTCTCCACAGCCCCAGGTCCTTCAGCTCAGTTCTCCAGACCCTTCACCAGCTTCATTACCTGGGCACACTCCAGCCCCTCAACGTCCTTCTCGGCATGAAGGCCCCAAAGCCGAACCCAGGATTTGAGGCATGGCCTCACCAGTCCCCAGTACAGGGGCACCATTCCTTTCCTGCTCCTGCTGGATCCAGGCCAGGACCATAGGATGTTAGGGGTTGGAAGGGACCTCCATAGATCATCAAGTCTATCATCACACACATCCTGGGGTTCTTTGGGGCCATGGACATTCCTGGGCATGCCTCAGTTATTTCATTACAGTATATCCATTAAGATATTTCTCTATTCCATATTTGCACCCAAGGTTTGCTGTCAAATATTTCCAAAACAATAACAACAACAAAACCATTCATAGAAGAGTTTAGGTTGGAAGGGACCTCAAAATGTCATCTAGCCCAACACCCCTGCAGTCAGCAGGGACATCAGGTTACTCAGAGCCCCATTTGGCCTGACTGTCTCCAGAGATAGGACCACAACTACCTCCCTCAGTGTTCCACCATCCACATGGTGCAGAACTAGTTCCTAACAAACAATCTATATCCACTCTTTTCTAACCATAGCCCCTTGCTCTTATCACTGCAGGCGTCTGTGAACAGTCCCTCTGAAGCCTTCTTGTAGGTTCCCTTTCAGGTACTGGAAATCTGCTACTGGATCTTTCTGGAGCCTTCTCTTCTCCAAGCTGAACAACCCCAGCTTCCTCAGCCTGTCCCCCTGATCATTTTCATGGTTCTCCTCTGGACCCATCTGCTGGCCATGATTCTTTTGATGCAGCTCAGGCTGCCATTGGCCTTCTGGGCTGCAGGTGCCCATTGTTGGCTCATGTCCAGCTTCTCACCCACCAGAACCCTAAAGTCCTTTTCCACAGTCCTGCTCTCAATTTTGTCATTGCCCCCAGGATGGATGATAATGAGGACTGTTACAGCTTTCTCTTTCTTGCAAACTCTCCCTCTCCCAGTAAGCTGACAGATTCCTGTGCACCAAAAGGAAAGAAAAGATGATCCCGAAATTCATCTCTTTCCTGATATTTGCAGCTATTTTCCTCTGAAGAGCCAAGGCACCTGTCAGAACAAAGAGGAGTACTTTTTCTGAATCAATAAATCAGCAAGAATTATTAGTGCACTGAAGGGGAAGCTGTTTTTTAAGCATTATTCACTGATTTTTATCCAGTCTTAATGAAACACATAAGAAAACACTGTTTGCATCTGTGATCTTATTATTTGTCTAGTTGAGAATGTGAAGAATGGAACAAGCACTAAAATTAAGCAATGGCTTAGACAGTCAAACAAATAGGTTCTGTTTATGCTCATCAATATTATGGTGAAAAACAAGACTCTTGAAACTGTCTTAGCACTCTACAGTGCAAATACTCTCAGCATTCAGATCAAGCCTGGCTTGGAAATTAAGAAATTGGATTGACTGTGACTGATTAAGTGTTAAATGCTGATTATTTCCTTAATTCAAAGGCTGTCATCAGCTGTCATCACCTGTCCCAGATTCAGTGTTCATCAGACCATCTCAAAAGGCTGAGGAAGAATTTCTGGTGTGTAATGCACACTCTTCTTTCAGAAATCTTCCATCTGATAAACTGTTCCAGTAACACCTACTCTCCTAGTTCAGAACTGGTTATTAAAAGTGTGGGCAGTCAAATATTGGCATCCAGGATATGTTCTACACTTTCCAAGATGCTTCTTACATTCCTTTAGTGTCTGTATACCATGTTTCCTCTGTCCTTCCTGCAAATACATGGACACCAGCAGCACTTCCCATCTGCACAGCGTTCTACTAACTGTAAAGGGACTGTGCAGGTTGAAAGAGTTTGCCAGATCATTCCAGTCACTGAAGGAGGAAATAAGTGCAAAAGGACACATTTTTGGGTTTTATGGGAGTAGTGGTGGTATTGTTGTTGTTTTTAATCTTGCTTAATGTCTTCATGAGCACTATGCAACTTTCATCTGAGATTAGGGATCTGTTAATTATTCAAGACATGAAAGAGGAAGGGGGTTCCTTGCCCGAGGGATTTATAATCTAAATAGTTAAAACAGAAGATTGGAGAAGGAATAGACCATAGACTGCTGAGATGATTTGCCTAAGATCTCATGGCAAGGCAAGAATTGAAGTCCAGCATCCTGACTTTCAGGTCAAGAACTTATTCTGCTAGGCATGATAGACTACAGAAGTGTTTGGGTTTGCTATGTGGAACCCTAGGTTCAGTTTAACATGTCCTGCACAACTAACTGTAGCAAGACTGGTTTGGAAAGGTGACACATACCACTTAAAGTTGTATTCTTTCCTCTCAGTTATCACCTGTGCCACTGGCTTGATCCTGCAAAGAAATCAGTAGTTCATGTGACTGGAAAAAGTTATTCTCAAAGCCAAGTGAGCTGTGGGAATCCTCATTAGGGAAAGCATTGCCTAAGGATGGAGCAGTCCTGAGAGACTGAAGAGATTAGTGCCTTGGGCAAAACTGGTGAAGAATTTCATTAGAGCTCTTTGGTAATACTCTTCAAGCCCAAGATAGGCTCTTACATGGAAGGTTGGCAGGAGTAGCTGCAAGGCACCTGGGATTTGATTAAGAGTCTATCCTAAGTTTCCAGTGTAGCATTCAATCTTGACTTTAGAGAACCCTTCTTCTACTTGCAGACTTAGAAGTTTTCTATGCTGGAGAAGCTGTAGTGTGTCATTCATTGTAGCATCACTTCCTCTTTTGTGCTTCCAATAATCTGGCAAATCTACAGTATTCTAGTATTTGTGGCCACATCACCTGTGTTGCATTAAATTTGTGAATTAAAAATAGTATATTTGCAGGGTCATCACTTTCTTATCCTCAGCAGGAATTGGTGAGTATGTATAGGCAAAGTAGTGAAATTGAAAAACAACTTGTAAGCATTTTTTTGAATCATTACAGGTAAATAACAAGTGACTTTCCCCCTCTACTGTCATACCATGATAGCTCTCTTGACTCAGCTTTTATTTTCCAACTCTAAATTAATTTAACAGTTACTTTGGGCCTCAGTAATTTATTCACATTAAGCGCACAGCTAGGAGAGTTGTGGGGATCTGCAAGGAAGAGGTAGAAAGTGCAACATTCACTGTTAAAAAGCAATTTGTTTCCTTTGCATTTTTGGTGTGATTGTGGCTGTAAGATAGAAATACACAGAAATAGGAGAAAATTTGTACTGAGTATAAAAAGAGAAGACTGGAACCAGGCATTTTGGTCAAAATTTTCAGAGACTTCTGGGGTTGGAATGCTTGATTCCTATTAATTTCTATTAAAGGTCTAGGGAGATTCTGCTCCCCCTCTACTCTGTCTTGATGAGACCACATCTGGAGCACTGTGTCTGGTTTTAGCTCATCAATTCAAGAGACACAGGGATTTGCTGGAGACAGTCCAATGCAGAGCTGTGAGAATGATTGGGGGACTTGAACATCTCTGCTGTAAAGAAAGACTGAGAGGCCTGGGGCTGTTTAGTCTGGAGAAGAGAAGGCTGAGAGGGGGTCTTATCAATGTCTATAAATATTTGAGGGGTGAGTGTCAGGACGAAGATGCCGGGGTCTGTTTGGTGGTGCTCAGTGACAGGTCAAGGAACAATGAGTAGAAGGTAGAACACAGGAGGTTTCACTTTAACATGGGGAGACACTTCTCTGTGGTGAGGGTGATAAGAGTACCATAGCAGAAAGGTTGTGGGGTCTCTTTCTCTGGAGACTTTCAAAAGCCACCTGGATATGTTCCTGTGTGACCTGCCCTGGGTGATCCTGCTCTGACAGTGGGTTTGGACTCAATCTCTGGAGGTCCATTCTGTTCTGTGATTCAGTAGATGAGTGGGAATCTACGTCTTTTGCAGAGTTTTGAAAACCACAGTGCTTTTGTTAATACACTCCACAAAGTTATACCAATGAATACCTGTATCATATTTTTCATTTGAAAACCAAAGTTTTACATTTGTACCATAGACTGATGAGATCAGAGTGATCCCCATTGGCTTTACTGGGCTTTGGAATAGACCTTTTCAAACAGCTCAGGAAGCTTTACACAGAGGTAGGGTAGGACGAACCAGAGGGATGTCAGCAACATGCTGTTGATTTTTATCTTGCTAATACACAGTAACTTAAAAGACTGGGGATATAACCTCCCTCAGATCCAAAGCATTTGCTGCAGGTGCTTTTCCTGTCTTTTGAGTAACTGGATTTGTAACTGCAATGTTTGAAAGGAATGTTTGAATTGTAATGTACCCAGCCCTGAGCATGATGGTAATATGACTGAGGAATAAATATATGAGCACAGCTTACGTGATATAACCTCTCACTTCACTTCTGCAGGAAAAAAAAAAAAAAAAGGTTTCCTTGTTTGCTCTTAGCAAATATTGTCTTGATGTTGTGGTTTCCTGTAGTCCAAGAAAAAGATGTCGTTTCTAGCAGAATTCTACTTCATATTAAGAAAGGGCAACAAGGAATGCCTTCAAACTCTGCTGAAGAGAGGATATCTCACTCTAAAATGCTTCTGAAAAACTGTTAGCATGTGTTTCCTCAGAGGCAAAACCACAAATCTGTCCATCTGGATATTACTCTTGCTTTCTGTGTACTCCACAAGTGGCCTTCCTAAAGCCATCACTTATTCCAGCTCCCTGTCAGTCCTGCCAGCCAGAGACAAGATGTTTCCCTTTTAGTACACCAGTTTAGTCCTCTGCTTGGTTGGGTTTTCCAGATCTCTGTTGTCTGATCATACAAACATTCTAAACCTACCAGGGCCAATGGGTGCAAGCTGGAGCAGAAGCGATTCCACATGAACATAAGGAAGAATTTTTTTCACTGTGAGGGTGACAGAACCCTGGAGCAGACTGCCCACAGAGGTTGTGGAATCACTTTTTCTGGAGACTTTCAAAACCCACCAAAACATGTTCCTGTGTGACATGCCTTAGGTGATCTTGCTCTGGCAGGGGGACTGGACTGGATAATCTTTCAAGGTCACTTCCAACCCCTAACATTCTGTGATTCTGTGACTGGGTGCAGCATGATCTTTACAACCTTGTTAGAGTACTGAATTCATTGAACAAACCGGAGACACCATCCTGATTTCTCTTCCTGCTCTTTCCCGGTGACACTTTGACAGTATAATGGGTTTACGACATCTTTGGTTCTTCTGTGTTTCAGGACAAGGCACTAAAATGCTTTTGCCCATATAACTGGAAGCAGCACTTGGGTTAACTGTACCCTACCCAGAACTCCTTGCAGAATGCCTGTGATCTGCATGTGCTCATAGTCAGTGTCAACAAAAGTCTGGTGGATTACTTAAATTATATTTAATTTTAAAAGGTTTGGGGAATTTCTTCAAGCTTTTATTATAAATGTACAATTTCAACTGCACTAGATGCAGGTGGCATACTATACAGAGAGAAAGTGACTACCATGGGTTGTCATGCTGCTTTAATGTAAACTTTCTTTGTCCCAGCTCTCAATAGACATATATCTTTTCAGGTAAGACTTGTTTTTTTCCATGTGTTTTTGCAAACTTGTGGAAGTGGAGGATTATTTGGGAAAGAGAAGCTTCCAGAGTGTATGATAGGGCTGGTAGAATGAGAATGAAAAGTCATAAAGTCATAGAATCATTTAGGCCAGAAAAGACCTCTAAGAACATTGGGTTAATGGTTGGAATCTACACTACCATGTCCTTAACCTAACACTGCCAAGTCACGGAAGCTCAGAGGAAAGACCAGACAGGTTAGCTTCAGGGATGAGAAGTGAAGGTGCTTGGAGTCAGAAAGAGGTGCTGCAAGACAGAAAGCAACTGGTTGACAGAAATCCAGACTGAAAGTAAAGTTCTTGAGAGCATGCCTTGGGCAGGGAGGGCTGCTCCCCTCTTACCTAATGCTGTTTTACTTTGTAGGTAAAATTACTTCTCATACTGGTCTTCAGACTTTCTGGGTTGAACATGTTTGTTAGCTCATTTATTGCTTTGTGTGATGCCATTATGCTTCTCCATTAACAAGGTATGCAAGTCTGCATCTGTGATGGTTTGGGAGTTACCCACTCCTCCACACAATGAAATCACTCAGACTAGATTCAGCTGGCTGGAAGTTAAGGAATGAAGCTATATTTACAGCTTAGCACAATACACAAGCAGATATATATACAATATACATGAATATTTACAGAAATATACAAGTTAAAGGTATATACAGAAACACAATCCCCCTTCCAGAAATTGGAGTCCCCAGGAGGGGCTCCCAACCACCCTTCCACCTTCTTTCCATCCCTCTACCTTACCCCAGGGTTTGCCTTATGTGCAAGGTGAGTTTGGAGGATCGGCAAGGAGGGGTTAGAAGCAGAGTGATTAGTTAGGTTACATAGCAGAAAGGCCAGAAGAGAGACCAGCTGCCAGAGAGAGTGAGAGACTCTCTATCTTATCTTTATTTGTGTCCTCGTTTTAATACATTTCAGCAAGCCTATGACTGAAGTAGACATCACCATTGTTTTCATTTCAAAGCCTATAACATAATTTAATTAAAATATTCCAATTAGCCTCAAACCAGCACAGCATCTTGCCTATATCTAGGACTGAATCTTCAAATGATGAGGAAAATAAAAGCCTTTGCAGAGAAAGATTTCTAAAGGCAGTAAAGAAGAATCTTCCAACAGGAGAAAAATACTTCAGATGCAGCTGGTGGATCTGAAGACATGTATGAAATATAAAAAGGCAGACAAATAGTTCTTCCAGAGGAAAAAAAATATTCTTCCTGTTCCTTTCCATGGCAGACATGGTTAAAGAGTTTCATATGAACTCCACAGAAGCAGCTTCTTGTTTAACTTTTTACTAATCAGAATTTTTCACAAATCACATGTGATTCCAGGAGCTGACTGTGAGGTGGTTACCCTTAGCAACCTGCCATTTGCCTTCAATCTCCAGATAATGACCTGAGTGTATGGAGCAGGTGTTCTCCATAACAACTGCAGGGAAGCAGAGCTAATACTCCAGTCATGCTATGCATTTAGCTAAATTGGAAGCAGCTAATTTTCTTAAGGAGAAGGCTTTTTCTTTACAATTTTTCTTTTCTTTCTATTTTCCTTTACAATCTTTGTCTTTTCTGTTCCACGCAGTTCAGAAATTATTTCAAGCAGATTTTTTATCACAAGAAATAAGTTAAAAGGATCATCACTATATAACTCAGTGCTTTGTGGCTATGCATCAGTGAAAGGACTCTTTTTAATAGCTAAAAATAAATACTACTTATTTGTAAATCAGTCAAAACTAGTCGTTTTTTTTTTTCAGGAGGAATCTGTGTTTCATATTGCCTTGACATTGGAAGGGAGGAAAAGCAAACACTTTGGGATTCCGAGTAAAGGATTTTGAAATCTCTGGATGTTTAATAATGAATCTGGGCTTTTTCACCAGCAGTCCTACAGAGCCCTGCCAAAGGGGTGTTGGAGAGGAGCATCTTGTCTCTGTCAGATTCCCTGGAAACCTCCTTAAGACTGAAGATAGTAATGGGGAAAGAGCTTGAAGGAAATAGGTTAACTGCTTCATGAATATTCTAGGTTAGGCTGAGTACTGATCCATTTCTTTCCTTCTGTGATTTGTTGCTTCAAAGCAAACAGATGAAAGGTCACATAACATTTTTAGTCCCATGGGAGCTGGTCTTACATAGAGGGAGTCCAAGGCAGAGAAATACCTGTTCCTCCCAGGCAAACTGTCCTGTGAAGCAATCCTGAGATCACTTCTGAGTGTTATTTTTTATTTCAGTCAGGACAAGTCCTTTGCAATTGAAATGAAGAACTGGAAACCAGAGCATTGGTCCAGCACTTTGAAGGTCTCAACCTTGGCTAGAAATCTAAAAGATTAATAAGAGAGCTATTAAATTTACCATTTCTAGTTTCAAAGCCTCCTTCCATAAAAAGCTTCTGCACTACTAATCTGTTCCTAGACTTCAAAGCCTAATGTGGAAAGAGCTTGTCCTTTAATCCAATTAAAGACAGACACTTGGAGACAACAGTGGTCTTGAGAGCCCCTGCTCTGTAGTGGTATGCCTATCTATCCTTCATGTTGGTCAGATTTTTCTCAACAGGATGAGATGAGCATCTAAAAGAATAAGATTGCAGGGGGGAGCTTAGATCTTTTCAGCCTCAATAGTTCTCCTCTGAATTCAAGAATTTAATCACACGCAGAATTAGCTTGCATCTCAAATCCAGCTCTGTTAAACTTGCCTTTTTTTGTACTGGTTGTATTTTGTGAGCTTTGAGTTGGAATGTTTGCACTTTACAGGGCCAATCCTCTGCAGGAAGGGGTGGGGGGGGAGAGGAAAAAGGAGGGAAAAAGAAAAAAAAAGACGGCTCCTTCGCAGTGCTCATAGATACCTGCTGGCTTAACCCAGGAAAGAAAAGTTTACTTCTGTGAGAACTAAGTGTTCAGCGTCTCTGTGGGGAAGACCTGTAATCTACTTTTAGCAAATTAAAATCTAAAACAGTTTGTCTGTATTTCATTTCTGCCTCAGGACAAATTAATGTTAAAAAAAGCCTTTGAAATGAAAATGGTGAGCCCTCAGATTAACCTACTTGTAGTGTTTTTATTTTTGGTTTCATCTGGGAATAGAATGTGGCTGTTAAATTACTGGTAGGTGAAACATCAGTGACAATGTGCACTTTTCTGCAAATAGGTTTTTCACTCAAAAGTANGAACTTTTAGTCCTGTTAATAAAGCAATTCAAATCCTAAAAATCCATATGAAGAACAGAATCATAAAATGGTTTGGATCGAAGGGGCTTTTCAGGGTCATCTAATCCAGCCCCTCCACAATGAGCCACATCTCATCTTCAACTAGAGCAGGCTGCTCTGAGCCCCCAACAACTTGATCTGGAATGGTCCCAAGGATGGGGCATCTACCAGCTCTCTGGGCAACATGGGCCAGTGTCTCACCACCCTCAAAGTAAAGGAAAAAAAAAATTTTTTTTTTTTNCTCCTTCGCAGTGCTCATAGATACCTGCTGGCTTAACCCAGGAAAGAAAAGTTTACTTCTGTGAGAACTAAGTGTTCAGCGTCTCTGTGGGGAAGACCTGTAATCTACTTTTAGCAAATTAAAATCTAAAACAGTTTGTCTGTATTTCATTTCTGCCTCAGGACAAATTAATGTTAAAAAAAGCCTTTGAAATGAAAATGGTGAGCCCTCAGATTAACCTACTTGTAGTGTTTTTATTTTTGGTTTCATCTGGGAATAGAATGTGGCTGTTAAATTACTGGTAGGTGAAACATCAGTGACAATGTGCACTTTTCTGCAAATAGGTTTTTCACTCAAAAGTACAGGGGGGTTTAGAAAAAGAAATTATGAGAATAACTATATCTGCTCTTTTCCTTAGAGTTTATTTTATGCTCCTGATGTGGGTTAGGGAGTNCGAAGGGGCTTTTCAGGGTCATCTAATCCAGCCCCTCCACAATGAGCCACATCTCATCTTCAACTAGAGCAGGCTGCTCTGAGCCCCCAACAACTTGATCTGGAATGGTCCCAAGGATGGGGCATCTACCAGCTCTCTGGGCAACATGGGCCAGTGTCTCACCACCCTCAAAGTAAAGGAAAAAAAAAATTTTTTTTTTTTCCTTCTACCCAGTCTAAACTTCCCTCTCTAAGTTTAAACCCACCACCCCTTGTCCTGTCTCAGCAGGCCCTGACAAAAAGTTTGTCCCCACCAATCTGGGAACAGATCATGTTAAGTTTCCTCTGCAGAGCTTACAGTTGACATGTGCAGTCTTCACTTAGCTTTAAGAGGGCTAGAACCTGAGATGAATTTTTTTCCATGTATGAAGCATAAGGAGCAAGCCCAAACAGAAAGAGGGAAGGCAGAGATGCTGATAAGGAAAAGTATTGACAAATATTTAACACCTTTTAGTTGATTATGTTGGCAGTTTACATACTTGGAAATTGCTTATCTGTAAAGCAGACAAGTGCCTTTGTCATACCCCATCCTCACCTAAAAATAAAATACATGCATACATTTGAGTTTATTTAAAATGCAGATATTGCAAATCTTCCCTGAAGGTTGTGGCGTTCAGGTTAGGTTTTCCTTTTTTAATGTAACATTAAACCTTACTCCTCCACAGCTTCTGAGCTTCCTGTCATTTCTTTTCACCAATTAAAGCTGACTGCTTCTGTGTGGAAGGGACAAATATGAAAACTCACTGACAGCCACAGTAGCAATTTCATTCATGGCATGTAAGCCCAGAGGGTGAGTGTCAGGAAACCAGCAATCTGTTAAATGCTTTATCCATGTTATGCAGAGATTTCTTATTAGTTCATTTTTTTCTTTTTTTTTTTCTTCTCATGTTTTGGTTTAAGAGCGCCCATTATTTTGTGAAGCCTAATTTGACTCGCTACAAAGAAAAGTGTAAGTGAAGTAGATGCACTCTTCTGTCTTCTCCTTGGATACTTACAAGGGTTGTTAGTCCACTTGCTTCAGGGCAAATACCAATCACCTTGAAGGTCAGAAAGATTGTCTTCCATGGTGAGGCAATGCTCAGTGCAATAGCTGGTGTAATAAAAGGGATTCATTTTCCAATATTTTGTACTATGGGTAGCCATGGTAGGCTGCACTTCTTGTGTCAGTGTCTTTACTAAGATGATGGTGACTTATACTTAAAGGCTTTCCTACAAAGCCTTCAGTACAGGACACCACCAGCTAAAGTACCAGACTAAATGAGCTGTTGATCAAATCCAGTGTGATGTTCCTTGCTTCCGCAACCAACAGCTACAAATGATGTCTTAGGGTCCAAGTCTTCCCTGCAGCTGCTTAGGGATGTGGTTTAGTGTCAGCCCTTCAGTGTCGGATCATGGGTTGGACTGGATGACCTTTGAGGTCTTTTCCAAACAAACCTATTGTGTGGTTCTGTGATTACACAGATTTCTACATGTTCAAGGTGTTGCAAGATGCTACTATTACCTTTCACACTGGTGCAAGTCACTGTGCATGGTAGAAGTTACTGAAAATACAGGCATAGTGTCTCCTAGATGTCTTTTCTAACCTGGTTAATTCTGTGATTCTATGATTCTGATAAGGATTCGGGTCAGGAAACAGCCTTCAAAATGTGACTGTCTCTTACACATGCTGAATGGACTTGTGGACTTTCTAATTTACACCAGTGGAAAAAGGTATGAAACATTGTGAAGTCCCCCCAAACATAAAGGAGCAGGACCCTTTCATTATCTGTACCAGTGAGTGATAAGATCATTTTTCTGGCATCCGGTACAAATCTCCCCAGTAGCAACTTGTCCCCATCACCCCTTGCCTTTATGCAACATGGCGCTCTTTGTAAAAAGGGAGTCTCCCTCCTCATGATAGCTGCCCTTTATGTACTTGTGCATGGTTATGAGGTCTGCCCTAAGCCTTCTCCTCTCAAGGATGAACAAACACAGTTCTCTCAACCTTCCTTCATATGGCAGGTCTTCCGGTCCTCTGATCATTCTTGTGGCCCTTCTCTGGACCCTTTCCAGCCCACCTGCATCCTTCTTGCGTAGTGGAGACCAAAACTGTACACAGTACTCAAGGTGCAGCCTGACCAGTGCTAGTAGAGTGGTAGAATGACATCTTTATTGCTTTTTGCAATACCCTTACTAATACAACTCAGCGTCCTGTTGGCTTTCCTTGACACTGCAGTACACTGTTTGCACATGTTGAGCCATTTGACCACCAAGAGCCCCAGGTCCCTCTGCTGCTCTCAAGCCAGGTGGCTCCCAGTCTGAGCTGTTTTTCTGTGTTTTGTGTTCCCAGGTGCAAGACCCTACACTCGGCCTCATTAAACTTTGTAAGGGTGTCTAGTAATAGCACAAGGGAAAATGGTTTGAAGGTGAAGGAGAGTAGGCTTAGACTGAATCTTAGGAAGAAATTCTTCAGTATGAGGATGGTGAGACACTGGAATAGGTTGCCTGGGGAGGTTGTGGATGCCCCTGCTGGGCGTGGTCAAGGCCAGGTTGGATGAGACCTTGGGCAACCAAGTCTAGTTGAGAGGTATCCCTGCCCATGATGGGGAGGTTGGAGTGGATGATCTCTGAGGTGTCTTCCAGCCTAAGCCATTCTATGATACTCTTAGCAGCATGTAAAGGAGATTTTGCAACTTGATCATAGAATCATAATGTGAGTGGTAATTAACATGGGGAGTTTTTGGCTGATCACAAACAAATTTGCAGAATTTTCAGATGGTTATAAATAATGACCACCTACCAACACTTGCAAAGCTGGCTCATAAAACAAGTTCAATGTGATGGTGCTGCAGCCTAGACCACATAGTCTTGCCCTACTTCTGTTTCCATAGCTTGGAAAGTTCTTTGCCTGCACCCTAATCTGTTCTACTTCTAGATACAAGCTGCTGTTTAGATCTCCTTAATTAACATGCAAGCAGAGAGGGAAGAAAGTGACCTTTCTGTGGCCTAATTCTCCAGCTTCAGTTCAACAAGAGCCAGTGAAGTGCCATGCAATTAATAAGAGTGCAGAAGGAAGAAAAGGTCTCATTTTATGGTCGGAGAGATTAATTTCCCAAAGAGGGACTCAGTGTAACTTCAGAAGCAGTTAATATGCATTCTGTAGCACAGGTACTTAATTGAGCCATTCCCTCTGTTCTACCAGCATATTAAGACAAGGATAAATTTAATAATGTTTTCTTTTGCATTCTATATCTGTATGGTTAGTTATCAAACCTGAAATGACATCTAGGCCTAATTGGACTTTCACGGCTCCTCAGGGCACTCATACTTTGCATGGTCTGTGTTTGTGGTTTTCTTGTTTAGAAAAAGAATCACAGAACGGTAGGGATTGGAAGGGACCTCCAGAGATCAAGTCCAACCTCCCTGTCAAAGCAGGATCACCTAGGGCAGGTCACACAGGAACACATCCAAGTGGGTTCTGAGTCTCCAGAGAAGGAGACTCCTCAGCCTCTCTGGGCAGCCACTTCAGGGCTCTTTCACCCTCACGGTAAAGTGTGTTGAGGTAGAACCTCCAGCTTGTACCTGTTGTTCCTTGTCCTATCACTGGCACCACTAAAAAGGGCCTGGCACTTTCATCCTGACGTCCACCCCTCAGATAATTATAGACGCTGATGAGATCCCCTCTCAAGCTTCTCCTCTCCAGACTAAACGGTTCCAGGTCTCTCAATCATTATTCACAGGAGACATGCTTCAGTCCATCATCATCATAGCTCTTCACTGGACTCTCTCCAGCAGATCCCTGTGTCTCCTGAATTGGTGAGCCCGGAACTGGAAGCATTGGATGAAATTAAACATTTCTTCATGGTGATTTGTAGTAAGGCAAATCTAAAGGGGAAAAGAGCAATGGTGTCCTTCTGTTTTCTGCCAAATGACATGTTCATCTGATGCTGATCTACACCTATAATATATGGATATTGAATACTATCTCATTTTACATAGTGTACTTAATGCAAACACAAGAACTGGACCATCAATACTGAGTCTGCAGTTTATCTCTGCTTCACTTTATGAACGAGAATATGACAAAAGAGCTAAACATTCTAGCACATGTGACAGGATTGGACCATGCTGCATCAAGGCCAAGAGAAGTAGATATTTAATCTTCTGTACTCATTTTAATGGTGTTTTAGGCAATGAGCATGCAGGAAGAAGTCCTGAAGCCTTGAGTGCTGTTGTTAGCAGTTGGAGGTAAAGGCAAAGGAAGAAGCAGCAAGCAAAGGAAGAAGCAGCAACAGCAGTGTTGCACCTGTCGGCAATGACGAAAATGCAACTCTTCTATCAGAAGATGTCATTATTAGTGTGGGCACTTTCACTTCTAAACATTCTGTAGTCCAGCAGGAGTAGTTACCATGAATATCATGCATATGCTTTTAAGCTGGTGCCAGCAAAATTTCATTGCTCCAAATGTTCACAGAAGTAAACTTAAAAGAAGTGAAAGCATGGCCGGAATAAAATCACTTAAAAGTTCAAACATATTTATGGGGGATACATTGGATGACTCCTCTCTGTCTGCTGGCAGTACCTCAGGTTCATAATATTTATGAGGACCTACAACAGAAGAAACAATTCCCCCCCAACATCACTAGTTTCATCTGCAGTTTTGTAGTTATAAAATCTGCTCAAGCGGAGCAGAGCTAATTTGCAAATGCAACCAGCCCTGACCCAGCACAGGCTTTATCTGTAAATGTGGAGCTCACTGAAAGCTTTGTATAGTTCTACTGTTCAGCTGCCACCAGCTGCAAAGAACCAAGCTTCCCATCATGCAGCTTTGTAGACCTAGTGAACACCTCCAGAGATAGCCTTTCACTTCATAAACACCTTTAAGATAGTCTTTATGTCTATATCTACAGTAATATAGAACAGGAAGTAGAAGAATAAAATAGAACAAACTCTTTCGTTTCCTCATAAATTTGTCTCTCTCCTCATAGATTTTGTGCTTGGCCCAGAGGTTTCCCAGAATAACTCTCAGATATATACTGAGCAGTAATAGATTGGAGTCAAAGGTCAGCAGCATTCAGTGGCATTTTCAAGTCATCTTGTGATATCAAGCTGTCTGTGTATGTGCCCACCTGAAAAATAGTGCTATACTCAGCATCAAATCCTCATCAGGTTTGGAGAAAGGAATGTGTCTTTCTCTGAAAGAGCAGAGAGAAGCACTGTTTGGAAAGGCTCATCTGACAAATTTTGCTGCTTTCCTTGTGCTGCAGGAGCTGGAAATGTTGGCAGGATGGATGATGCTTACTCCTTTTCTCTCTAGTGTGCAACAGTCTTGTATTTGTGCTTTGTATCAAAGTTGTTACTAGTACAGACTAATGGGAAGAAATGGCTTATAGTATAAGATGTGGAACGGTTGTTTTCTGAGCTTTGATTCATTTACTGCTCAAATCCATGTTCTCTGCATCTATTTAAAGCTATGGCTGTGATTAGGGGAGTAAGATTAAAACCAATAATAGTCATGTTTTTATTGCATGCTTTCCAGTGTATATACATTGCAGCAATTAGCTGTCATCATTCTAAACACTTCCATGTCTTCAGTGCCAATCCTTTTTCCACCTGTACAGATTTACACACAGAAAACAATCAGCAGTCTGGCTTAACATACCACAAAATCCCAGACAGTTGTTTGTTGTTTTTTGGGGTTTTTCATCTGTATACTGTGTTTTCCCACCACGACATTGTTTGACCTCTTACATAGTCCAAATGTCATTTTCCTGTGTGTTGCAGTGAGAAAGGACAGTTTGTTATTAATGGTCCTGATGTAGCAAATGAAGCAGAGAGAAGTGTTTAGGAAAAAAGCATTTAAATTTGTTTCAAAAGACACATGAGACTGTCACCTGCTTTCATGTGTTCTGTAAAGAGCAGTTTAATAATCTTCCCAAAATCATCTAAATTTGTTTCATTCTGGTTTAGCAGCCATATTATTTCTGCTAGCAATTGGAAACTCATCTGTCTGAAAAGCAAGTGTCTGTGCTTCTGTTTTGAGATATAATCTGCCATAATATTTAGAACAAATGAACAAGAGGTGGCTGCTTGGTTCAGCAGTGTGCATTTCTGTAAGTGTTCAGCAGGCTGAGCGTTCAGTGGGAAATGTCAGCATTCTCAGCTTTGATGTGAAGCTAATGTCACCAGACATTTGAATAGAACAGTGTATCCTGGAATAGTGTTTTGTTAAAAGAGACATTTGGAAACAGCCAACAAAGTACGCTTATGCAAAATGAAATATTTTGCAATGTTTCGACTCCAGTATTAATCTTTTAGTCCTTTAAGGTGAAATGGTAACCACAGGTGAAGAAAAAGCTGTCAATACCACAATCACAGAATCATAGAATTGTTTTGGTTGGTAAAGACCTTTAGGATCATCAAGTCTAACCGTTGTCTAACTCTACCAAGTCTAGTGCTAAACTCTGTCCCTCAGCACCACATTTCCGTGTCTTTGAAACACCTTTAGGGGTGGGGATTTAACCACCCCCCTGGGCAGCCTGTTCCAGTGTTTGAGAACCCTTTCACTAAAGAAGCTTCTTCTAATGTCCAGCCAAATCCACTCCGGCATAAACGGAGGCCATTTTATCTTGTCCTGTCACTTGTGACTAGGAAGAAGAGACTGAACCTTTATCTCCCTCCAACCTCCTTTCAGAGAGTTGTAGAGTGCAATGAGGCCTCCCTTCATCCTCTTTTTTCTTCAGGCTGAACAACCACGGTTCCCTCAGCTGCTCCTCACCAAACCTGTTCTCCAGACCCTCCACCAGCTTTATTGCCCTTCTCTGGGTATGTTCCAGTATTTCAAAGACAGTCTTCTAGTGAGGGTTCTAAAACTGAACCCAGTATTGAAGGTTCTGCCTCTCACCAGTGCTGCGTGCAGGGGGATGATCACTCCCCTGGCCACACTATTGCAGATTCAGGCCAGGATGTTGTTTTCCTTATGGAACCATTCCTGGTTCCTCTCTTCTGTCTGTGTATTGCAAGTGTCATCAAGAGAAGTACGGAGAGGGCCTGCCAAATGCAGTGCTGTTCAATGTGCCCATCCTGAAGTATTTGTTTGAATCTCCTGAAGTAGCACAGTGCTCAGTTCCTCAAGCACAGCATCTTTTCTCTTTATGCTATTAAAGAATCCTCTCTTCTTTTACATTTTCTGTGCTCTGGAAGAAAATACTGCTGTTACTTTCAGTGGTGTTTGCCTTTCATCTCACTGCTTTTTCAATGGCTTTCAAGTCTCTAAGTGGTATACAACTGATTTGTATTCTGATGGCACTTGTGTGAAGCGTACCCTTCTGTCAGCCGAGTGCAGGCTCTAGGTGGTTTATATTGGGAAGCAATGGGATAATCAAATTGGCAATATCAAGTGCAGCCTGCCCTCTTGCAGGCAATTTCCACTCTTTTGCTATAGACCATTATTTCTGCAATTTGTTCAGCAGAACCATTTGCTTTCATCTGAGTAGGGTTAGGGTTGACTCTCCCCAAAGCTTGATTTTAAATCCCCTGAATTTGCATGGAGACCATATGCTAAATGTGAAAGTCACTCTCTTGTATGCCAAAGATATTTGAGGAGGTTATTCCCTTCACCATGCTTCTTCCTCTGTTTTCTTCCAATATTAAAGGTTCATTCAGTGTTTAAAATGGTTCTCCTACTGTATCTTGCTGCTGAGTTTGTATCTGCTCTACAAGGATCTGACTTTGCCTTTATATGACCCCTTAATGATGTTACATTTATGCTAGCACATAAGAGAGAAGAATTTGTTCTCATACTTTCCCTTCTTTTACTTCTCTCAGCCTTCTACTGCCTGCCTAATTTATTGTTTATCAAAATAACATCAGTCAGCAGCAATTTGTCATTTTGAGCACCTTCACAGTCTTTGTGGGCATCGAGTCATTACGACCTGATTTCATATCTATGTTACAACAGTGTGACACGTGTGTCTGCAGAGATTCATCCAAAAGCTTGATCTGAGCCTTTTAAGTCCAGTGTAGTTTAGAATGCAAATTTTCAAACACACAACCTTTCTACTTCAGTATCAATTCACTTCCAAACAAAATGGAATCTGGACCACTTGGTCAAGACTTCTTATTCTATCTTGAAATATGTATGTCTCAGATTAGGAAGACTAGTGGGAAAAAAACAAACCTTGAAGTACGTTCTGTACAATGTGGTTTATGGCAGATTCGGTTTAATAGCTTCAGTTATGTGCTGAAGGAATGTGCTATGTCCCAATGTTTGGATGTGTAATGACAGATCAGCTAAGTCACACCAGGAAGCAGTTTTATTAAAGCTAAGATGTCATTGGCTTAAAACTGAAAGAAGTTCAGTTTAGATACTAGGAGGAAATTTTTCCCCACAAGAGAGGAGCAACATTGGAACAGGTTGCCCAGAGAAGCTGTGGAGGCTCTAACCCTGGAAGACTTGAAAGCCTCAAGCAACCTGATCTAGTAGGAGGTGTCCCTGCAGGTGCAGGGGGGGTCGGAACTGGATGATCTTTAAGAACCCTTGCAACCCAAACCACTCTGTGATTCTGTGATCATATTAGTTGTCACAATGAAGGTACCAGTCTCTTTTTGCTGGTGTTCAGTGATAGGACAAGGAACAATGGCTACAAGCTGGAGCTCAGGAAGCTCCACCTCAACGTAAGGGACATTTTTTTTTATGGTGAGGGCAACAGAGTCCTGGAGCAAGTGCCCAGAGAAGTTGTGGAGTCTCCTTCTCTGGAGACTCAAAACCCACTTGAATGTGTTCCTGTGTGACTTACCCTAGGTGATCCTGCTTTGGTAGGGGAATTGGACTTCAATGATCTCTGGAGGTCACTTTCAACCTCTAATATTCTGTGACTCTTTGATTCTTGCTTATGTATAAAAATTATGGTAGAATTTTTATAATTCCTTTTGCAATATTTTAGCTATTTGTTTTTACAAAAGCTGCTGAGTTTGGGTATCTTCTGAGGCAAATTGCCTTCACCTAAATTTTCTTCTCTGAAGATGTGCATTTACATCATGAATGTTTAAGCAAAGCCATTCCATGAAGCTCAGAGAAAAGTAATGATTCTTTAGTCAGGGAAAACAGAATCATAGAATAGTTCGGGTTGGAATGGACCTTAAAGATCAGCTAGTTCCAAGGCCCTGCCATGGGCAGGGACAGCTCCTACTAGAACAGCTTGCTCAAGGCCCCATCCAACCTGGATTTCAACACTGCCAGGCTTGGAGACTCCGCACCTTCTCTGGACAACCTGTTCCAGAGCCTCGGAACCCTTGTGGGGAAGAATTTCTTCCTAATGTCTCATCTAAATCCAGCTTCCTCAAGTTTGAAACCATTACTCCTCATCCTGTCACTCCATGCCTTTGTAAACAAAGTCCTTTCCCAGCTCTCCTGTAGCCCACTTCAGGTACTGGAAGGCTGCTATAAGGTCTCCCCAGAGCCTTGTCTTCTCCAGGCTGAATGACCCCAACTCTCTCAGTATGCATGACTGGGACTTGAAGTATATGAGGAAGGGGAGCCAACAGAGAAATTATGTCATTGCCAGCATACCCAAGATATTTTTAGCTTAGCTAAGCCAATAAGCAATAAAAAAGATAAATGCCAGAACACTGCAGTCTTCAGTGCTGTTGTATTTATCCTGGGAGGACTTGTTAAGACACCTGGGACTTCTGGTATTCCAGCCAGCTTGTCCTCCGGTTACCCTTGTGTGTTCTGCAATTGGACTTCTAAAATATTCCAAGCCTCTTTGTCTCTTACTGAATAAAGAAAATCCCAGTTCTCAGATCACCAGTAAGTGGAGGTGACTGCTCTTGCAAGACACGAGGCTGCGTTTTCACTGAAACATTGCAGTGGCAAGGCTCTGTGGAGCTCAGGGGTTGCTCACACTTTGGTCCTCCCCAAAACCAAGAAAGGACAGAAAGCACAATGGCATGGATCCCTGCTTTGCAGAGCAGGCTTTGTCAGGGCTGGAAAGCATAACGTTATGGAAGCAGGCAGGAGACAGCTGCTGGCTTACAAATTTCTCTAAGGCTGCTGAAATCTGTTGCAACCTTTCAGTAGATGCTGAAGATCTTTGTTTGGATTTAAAAAAAAAAAAAAAAAAGAGGAGGGGAGCAAATAGAGATGGTGAAAGAGAAGATGGTGGGAGTGGGAGAACCTTCAGGGGAATAAGAACTTTGTTGATAATTTATAGGGATCCACTGCACCAATGTTATATTCATTAATAATCATAAAAGAGATTCCCAGACTCTTCTCTCTCCCAGCTTTCCTGACAATACCATAAAATAACTCCTGAGCATGTCTTTGACAGAATTAGCAGAAGATTTTCTACTTCTTAATGCTGTGTTGTTGTTGTACCCATAGTAGTGTTAGGAGCATCACAACATTAAGAGAGCATGACATGCCATGTTGCAGTTTTTCCACAGCAGCAAGCTTCCACTTTCCCTGTTCATCTTCTGCAAATCTCCACGTTGATTTCATAGAATGAGCAATGAGCTGTTTGTCAGCTGAGAGTGCAGAGTGTTGTGAGGAGATAACCTCTGAATTCTTACTTTTCACTTTAAAGAAGCTTATGTGGAAGAACGGTGCTTGCAATTAAGTGAAAGACAGGCCAAAAGGAGGTGGCAAAGATCAGGAAAACTGTGAGGAAATTGAAGAAATTTTGAAGTTGGAAACTCGATTCACTTTAAGAGAATGTAAATGTTTGGTTACAGGTAGGAGAATAGGACAGGTGTATTAACACAGCTTTGTCTTACACTACTGATGTTCATGAGAATACAACAGGAATAGATGATGCTTCTGTTAGGAACCCACTCCTGATTACTTTTATGTTCCAGCTGGCATGAGGGAAAATGCCAGGATTCTGGTCCAGAGCACTGGACCAAAATCTGAAAGGACAGAGCTCAAAGACAGAGCTGGACTGCCTGCCTAGTTTTCAGTGTTAAGGTACATTTGAAACCTAAGATGATAATTTGGACAGAGCCACACTAACTTGACAGCAAAGGCATTTTTTTTCCACAGTAGCCAGTTTAATGAAAAATGTGATGATTCCTGAATTCTGCAGGAGGATTTTGTAGAATGTGGAGTAGTTCAAAGAACCCAAAAAGTCTTGCTGCTTCTTGACTTGGGTGCTAGATGAAATAAATGAGGAAGATGTGGATACATAAACTATGGGGGAATTTTAATGTGAAGGGCAGGACATCTTTGAAGAGAACAAAAAAATAGGTAGGCTAATATTCACATGCCTGGACATTTTCACCAGCTTCATTTCAGTCCCTTGTAGGGGAAGCTAGACTCAAATTCCTGTGGTATTACCTGAGTTTCTGTGCATCCTATTCCCACACTTCAGCAAAGCCAGTTGCTATCTTCCTCCTCCCAAAAAGACTTGCACAGCACAAAATCCTGTAAACTGGGGAAGGCTAGAAATTGGGAAGTTTTACACACACTTAGATCACCCTTAGATACTCTTTCAGAATAGGAAATATATAGATACTCATTCCACATTTTTTGTTAAATGCTACTAGACAAGCAGTTACCCTACATGGAAGGTAGGTCCAATATGGCCACAGCTAAATGCGGTTTTGGTGAAAATCCAGTGCTGACAGAAGCAGGTCCTATGTGTATACTCCTTTCAATGAGCCAGGCAAGAAACCCAGAGCACTCAAATCCAGCCTAGACTGTTAGGATTTTCCAAGACTAAAACTGTCATTTCTAAATAGAGGTTAGAAGCCTCTAGGTAGAGGGGTTTCCTTTACTCATGGCATAAATCTTACAGGTTTCCAAATAAAAATTATTACACGAGCAAATGAGACACAGATCTGCATCATTTGCACAAGCAAACAGAGTCAATGAGCAATAGCTAGTCTTCCTGGTGGATTCATCTGATGTCTTTCTGTGCATTACTACTTTGTGCACAAGTAGTTAACATATTATGACCAACTGCTGAATTACCTTGGTCACCTTTTTTTTCTTTCCTTTTTCCTCTGCAGTGTTCTTGCTGATTTCTTTGAACCTGGCCTTAAGTCTAGACACATACCTGTCAGTAGAACAGATTGCTTGTCTCCAGCTCTGAATGTACTGCCTCTGTTGTTCTGTCTTAGTCTCATCACAACTAAGAGGGTCTCGTGGGTTGGCTTTTGTTATTGCATCCAGATCTCACCACACTGTGGAATGCTTTAAGCTCTCAACCTTTAGGAAAATTTTAATTGGCAAATTTTTCTTCTTATCTCTAATTTACACCCTAGAGTCTTATTAGGATGGCTTTGTTGATTCACTTGTAAGCAACACTCTGGTATCTGAGTTGAGTGGAGCTGGTTACATTTAACCTCCAACCCTGTAAATGTAGTACTGGGAGGCTATTGGCATGGGAGAAATGTGGGTTTGGTTCAACTTTAAAAGAACATTTTGCCCCATTTAATGCAAAGACTTTCTCACAGATAAATGGTCACTTTACTGGGAAAATATATCTTATGACAGCCTTGAAGCTCCTCATAATTTTTCTCATAGGTACATTTAGGAGTACCTGGCACTGCTTCCAAAGGGATGACACTGCAGGAAGCATCTTGCATATTCATATCCCATTTTAAAAGAGAACCAAGTTATCTTTTAAAGCATAAACATTATGCTATCCTCTGCATTGTCCAGCATCCAGACCTTGAATCCAGAGAAGGGATTTGAAGCTAGGAGAGAAGACAACCTCCACACCATCCCTCATCTGCAAATGAAAATCCTCCAATCCCAGTAGCTGCCTAGTTCCTTTGTCTTTAAATGGCAAAAGAAAGGTTGAATTTGTTTTCCATTAGCCACACATTTACAAAGAGAAGACATTCATTCTAGGTCCACTGCTGGCATGTGTGAGTCACTTTGGAGAGCAGAGAAGCGTGAACTTTGTCTGTGTTTCCCAACTAGTTACATTGACTTGAGAGCATTACCTCACAACTGAGCTTAACTGCTTTTATTTGACATATAAAATCATAGAATGGTA